>JASCZW010006283.1:0-102080 GCA_034211315.2 Aedes japonicus | reverse complement strand
AACAACAACCTTATCACATTGATCTCTTAGAAGGCTTCCTGAGAACATATTTTCGTATCTTTCCTCTACATCATACCATGTTTTCTAATAAACACCCATCAAACAACTTCTCTCGAGCAATCCATTATAAAACACTTGAGCCTGCTCCATCAAAGCCTTACCTTTGTTCTTCTTCCAACAGCTATCGCAATGTCGCTCAAGCCAGATCCCTCGAAGGCTAATTGTATTTTCCAACCGGTGATGACAAGCACGAATCAGCGGCGCCACCGCGTCACTGCTATTGAAATGCGCAATTTTCAAAACAATTATTAAATTTTTCATTCAATTTAACTTCCCGAATCGAGGAGCGCATGATATCCTTTTTCGTCATCATCAGGGCCAATTTTTGAGCGGCGGGGACCGATCTTTCATCTCCTTCAGGTGGATAACTTTTTTCGCTGCGCTGGGCGTAATTCGTTTTTGTACTTATATAACAAAATTTCATTTTCCATCATTTATTTGGGCTACCCACCTGATATCTTCCACCCCCTTCCCCGACGATCACGCTTGTGATTTTCTATGGAAACTGCCAATGTGCCGCCACTGCTGCTGCTGCTGTTTCCACATCAAAGTTATCATTCATCGAGCGCAACATGGCTCAGTGGACGTTTCCTCTGCAGCGAACAAAAGCGAGGGATGGTTCGAAATCAAAAATTTAATTAAAAATTTCGATAAATAGCTTCATAATAAATTTATACCACCATTCCGTTCTGGCAGGAAACTGTCACTCTAGGGCGCAACGACAAACTTTTCCCCCTACCAGGAACCATTATCGAGAACACCGAACCGCTGACAATCGGCGAGCAATCCAAAGGTACTGTTTCCCATTCGAAAGCGGAAAATTATTGCTTTCCTTGAACGCCCTTCGTCCTGCTCCGATTGTTGAATTTCCTACGAATGGCAGTAAACAAAAAACATTTAAGGACAACAAAAAATGTTCCAAATGTTTCGCTTCCATCAATGGGATCACGGATGGGCACTGGACTGGATTGAGGATAAAAAATCAGGAAGGATGCAGGACTTTGTTATTACTAAAAGATACTGAGTTGTCATCCCCCTACTCAGTCTGAACCGGGGGGAGGTGAAATAATAGAAGTGAGGATTTCCTGTCGCAAGACAACGATCTTAATTGAAGTTTGCTGTACGTCCAAGGCATTTCCCAAAAGAACAAGATAGGGATGAAGGTACAATCTCACCCCCGAGATCTAAATTTTACATTTCACCTTATTATTTAATAGACGTAGAACTCTGTCCACCTTTCCCACTAGGTTTATCCCCCTTGTTTCCGTAGGCTGATAGAGTGGAATTAGAGCTGGTGTAATCCTGAACGGAGGGATTCTTCTGTACCCCTTGTCGGTGGGATGCTTACAGGGTCTAACACCTTCTACGCAGGAGATACGGAAGATTTGTTGTCGGTGCATCGTTATCAAGAGGGTTTTTGAAATGAATTATTAAAGTGTGAGATGTTGAAATTCATGTCTGCAAGTGGGAGGGATTAAGAAAAGGTAAAATATTTTAATTAGATTTTTTTGACAAGAATGCTTGCCTAACAAAGAGAGTTTTATTAATCGCTTGTAAAACTGGTAACCAATTTATTACTTAATATTGTTCGAAAGTTGTTAAAAAAACTCATCCTCAAAATATTGACCTATATACAGGGTGTCTCACAATAGATGTATTTAAACCAAAATGGTATTACAGCCAAACAAATCAACTTAATTTATTTTTCATTTGAAAGATACATGTTATAGAAATAAACCATATTAGTTCAATTCGAATCTCTAGCCCGCAGTCTATTTCTTCATTTTCTCGGACAGCCTCAGTTTGGTTGAAGCTCTTCGGTCGATAAAACCTAGTAACCCGAGTAACACATCTTCATGATTTTATGTTGAACAAGCTTCAATATATCCAAATCTGGTCAGATAAAAGTATTTTCCACCGTTTTAGAACTTGTGTGTTGCTTGGGAAACACTCATCTTATTTCCTTTCAAAACTATGGGAACAGATGAGTGTTCTGGTAGAAAGATCATATTTGATCACCTTTGAATGGGTCCCTTCACATTGCTCAGTTAGTTAGATGCACATCTCTTTCGGATTAAACTCGTGGACAGCAATCTTTGCCGGTGTGGAAACGGTTATGATGACATCGATCACGCAGTCTGGGAATGCACGGATAATGGTGCCACCAGAACACAACCCTTGAATACCCTAGAGGCCCAAGGAAGACAACCTTATGTTCCTATGAGAGATGTGTTGGGATCTCGCGATCTGTGCTAAATACAATCGATTTTGGTGCTTCTTCAAATGTCTAGTATAAGACTTTAATCTGCTTCTGTTTTGACGTAGACTACGTCTTACGGCAAGGGTAGGGTGTCAAATGAAAATCTAAAATTTTGCGACCGTCACGAAAAACCGTACGTTTTGTACGCGAATAACTCAAATAATCCACGATAGATTTACATGATTTCTTCTTCAATCGGTCGGAAATTTTACCGCGCTCCAGTTCAATTGTCAAACATTTTTCTCAATCAATACTAAACTATTGAAAATAACGCAAATATAAGGTGATGTCTAATAATGTCATTTTGCAGAGTAAATTTACCAAATTTCCTATCACAGATTTCAAATCGAAGCAAGGAACGTCTTGCATCATCTTCTTCTTCTTTGTGTTAGAGAGGGACTTTAACCAATCCGTGTCATTCGACTTTCCATGTACGTCTCGCACGCAGCTGAGAACGGCATAGAAGGCACACTTAGGAAAAATTTTGCCTCAGTCGTTTGGCAGCATTGAAGCTGTGCGGAGCTGGTCGCTGGGAGCTGGTCGCAGGGAGCTAGCTTCGAGGCTCCGCAAACTGCAGCATTTTTGCCACCGTGGCAGCGAAATCGCGGTGGAAAAATCGCCGCTGTGGCGGCTTGTGGGAGCGCACAAACCAACGCGATTAAAAAACGCATCGCGTCGGTTTGTGCGCTCCCATAAGCCGCCATGTAATCTCACAGCGGCGATTTTTCCACCGCGATTCACTGCCGCGGTAACTGAACGTGCTGCAGTTTGGTGGAGCCTTCATTTGTACGGCAGTGGAGCTGGTGCAGAGGCAGCTGGTGGTCACGTAGCAGCTGGTGGGGGTAAGTAGCAAGGCTCTCCCAAACAGCGATCGTCGCGATGAGGCAAAATGGCGGATTATGAGGGCGCACAATTGCGTCGGTTTTGTGCAAGCCGCCATCTTACCTCATCGTGGCGATTGTTTCGCCGCGACTCCGAAAACGCTGCAGTTTGGGGGAAAGCGTCCTTGGGGGCGAACAGCAGTAAGCAGTAGGTGGAAATAATCTGTCCTTTTGAGGACAATAAATTCAAATAAAACACTGAAAATTAATTTTAGTTTATATAATGAAATCGAAGGTAGAACTAACAAATCTATTCGTTGGTTTCAGCAACGAAACTGATTTTTACTTATTATGAAGATACATTCGTACATGGCACACACGCGACTGTCAAACGCACGAAGCTTTTGTTTACACAGAAAGAACATTCGTACATTGTACGTAAACAATACAAAGAGCTACGAATATTTTGTCACAAATTAAAAAGAACGCGTCTCTCTGGTGGTTGACATGAAGGACTGACAGATCTACTTTATCGACTCGAAATGTTATTGACAAAAAAAGCAACCACGTGGAGCGTTTTTTTAATGTTTTTGACATGGGATTCGAACCTGAATTTTATGAAAGTGCTGATTCTGAATCCGTAATTGATCTCACCAGGCCATGCTGACTCGTGAGAACAAGCTTGATTAATGAGCATGAAGTTATAGCTCTCGATAGCGCTCTAATTTTTATTTTGGTATAGATAAATTATTCCCGCCCATACCAGCAGTAACTCCATTATGCATGAGTACGGTATAGAAGAGAAACAGCAATTGGTTGTTCTTCACGAAATGCATTTCGTGCATTTTACAAGAAGGTGTAATGATAGCAATTCACCAGATAAAAAGCATTATGCATGTTTCATACAATATACGAGACATTTGTTCTATGCACAAAATCCATGTTTACGAAACGCGTGAAAGCTATTTAACGAAAATAAATTTTCAGTGAAGAGTTGTTTATTCAAGAATGAACTAATCTTAAATTAAGTTCGGTGCCGTCGGTAAAAATTTCACCCAGCTGGTTGGCGCTATCCATTAATTGATAATCTGTCCTTTTGAGGACAACCAATTTAATCAAAAGAGTTGTTTATAAAAGAATTAAACTTTTATTTCGTTGGGTTTGTGCGCCTACTATGGTGCCAATTCGTTCGCCGCAACTGCAAAAACGCCTGCATGGAGGGCGAGCTGTCGGGAAAATTTTGGCTGGTTGGCGCAACCCGCGATGAATCAATAAATCAATAAATGCTACCAGATATAAATCCATCTTTGCTACTGTCAATTTAATATTCTCAGCTTGATAGTTTGTTTGATTGGGATTTACGTTTCAAATTGTCGATTGGCAGCCAGTGGTATTAGCAAAACTTGTTTTCCCTTCGTCGCATACCTTAAACCACATGAATTCCCTATCACGGACACAATTTTCGATGTTGAACATGATATTCCGAACCAAAAATCTCTGTAAATTCCAATTAGTAGTGTGTTATAAACAGTTGTTCTGTTGTGTTAACGATTCGCGTTGGATAGAGTCCTACCTCTAGGAAGAAAAACTTTTTGAGAAACATAGTGAAAGTGAGAATGCCTAACCGATTTGATCCAGAACGTTTACGCAGATTCAGGAAGCGCTTAAAGAGCGAACATACGGGAAATCCTCCGAAACGACCATGCACCGATGCCGAGCGAGCTCGTAGTTATCGGGCGAAATTGAAAGCAGCAAGAGGTAATGCGTTGCCAACAACTAGTTGGGACGCTTTAGAAGGTTTGACTTTACAAATTGCATGTCATCATTAGGCTCCCTGTCTTATTACATTTCAACATATTATTGATTGTATTCTGGTGATGACATGCTGCAGCATGCTTTTACTGCATATGAACCTTCACATGATATCGATACAACTAATGCGCTGAATATGTTTTAATGTGTGATTATTTTATCAGGTATTTATTTTATATTCATAGAATTTATCATATATTAACCAACCTTTTTCCCATACTCATTGCAAAGAATAATGATGTTTTATAAAACTCACTCTCTTTCTTCTGCGAGATCTAATATATTTATATATATTTCGATTTCCTGAAAGTTTTAACCATAATGAATTCACTAATTTACCTGACATTCACATAGAAACATGAATAATAATTTCACAAAAAAACCATAAACCATATTTTAGGTACGCATTTAACCTTATATTCCCAACTTTGGCCTAATGTATTCATCACATAGTAAACTGTAGAATATAAAAGTTTTTAATGGAAAAGTAAGAGTGAGCGGTTGTGTATTTTTCGAAGGGCTTATTCATACCAACACCTTTATAACTAAATGAATATAGTGGGAATTTTAATGTTTTGAAATGGAATGGCCGATTGATCACATGAGAAAGTCATTTAGATGTTATCAAGAAGTTTTTTATTCCGTATAGTATACCGAATATAGCCAAATGCCCGGAGCGATGAAATAAACAAACTTTACTAAAATTCTTCCGAATAAGTATCCTTAATGATATCCATATCCATCGAAAGTTTTCGACTCAATGATGTTTGTTGGTGACTTTTCATGGTCCAGTACAGCAAACGCCTTGTTAAGCATGTCTTAGCAAAGGTATAACTAGTTGAATATCGTTTCTAGCTAAATTATTGTATGAGTTATAGTTAAAATTGTAATCGTGCGCTACATAATCGACTGAGTCAAGGGACATGTACTCTATATACTTGTATATAACCTTATAACAACTGCAAGATAATTTTTGTTATTTTCTGTTTGATAAAACTTCCTGAACTTTGAACATTTTATGAGACGCTTACACATCTGAAAATGTTGCAATTGATTATTGTGTTTTCACAACAATCACTAAACCTGTCGGATATTTTCTGATAACGAATTTTATCGTAATTTGAATTCTAGAGTATTTCAATGTTTATTATTACCCTTGAAATCCAGAATTGCTAAAATTGCATAAATTGCAAATTTTTGATTCTTGGAAGTTGAATTATGCAAAGGCATACTACAACTCAGATTGTATACAAAGGATCCGAATGGTATGGCATTTAAATGGTGAATGTTGAAAAGGAGACAAGGCATCAGTCAAAATATATGTTTGTATGTACGTATTATAGAATTTCCTCCGCAGCCTGTCGTTACTGAAATCCCCCAAACGATGCAAAACATTGTTGATGGTTCCGGCGATGGTGAGAATTCCGAGATGCTGGCCATTCAGGCACAGTATGACATACGAATAAACATTGTAATGTCAAGCGGTTATGATTATAAGAATGACTAAAACTATCATTGATTTAATAATATTATTTTCCCAAAAAGATCCTCAACTATCTTCTAGTCCTTAAATATAGTCCATCGTTAAACGTGCAACCGTGACCGTGTCATCATTTAAACCAAAAGGCCCTTTTCAGGGCCACCAAATAATATCTCAAGAGCGTACAATAGAATTTTCTTACATACTGGCTTCAAAACGCTGGTCTAAGGTCCCATAAGAGCCACACACGTCATATTATGACAAACTGCTTCTATTGGTAAGGGTAAGCGACCGGCGCGAATAATTGAAACCTTTTTAACGCCAATAATAGCCACACAGAATTTCCCTGACATTATAATGCATCACTTGGTTTAACGTAGTCTACGTCAACCGGTCGTGTCTTGTACACAACCCCACTGATTTTTGTTCTTCTTTAGTCATTAGTTTGTGTTTGTTTTGTTCCGATATCTTGAGGAGTCTCATCGTCGCACAGTGATTCCATTCCATAAAAATGGAATTTCCATAGCTAAGTTATGTGTTTCCAAGTAATTTTGTGCCGTTGATTTCAAATATGTTATCTAAATTGTCGTATTAGGCCACACTTCCGAGATATGGCCATTTTAAGGCCTCCTGGAGTATCCGGAACATCCGATGAAATGGTAAATTCATTAGTCTCGTCCTAAAGCATTACGGTTCTTTTTAAAACCGTTTGTACGTAAAATGTAAGAAGCAAAGCGATGTGGAGAACAATGTGCAGCTCTATTTGGGCGTGTTATGGTCTTCCAGAAGTTCCGGAACATTCGAAACCAAATAAGATAATTCAGCAATTCGAAACCAAAAAGATGAAGTGGATCTTAGACTTCTGCAAAAATAGGAAGGTTTGTCCCTTTTCGAAAAATATATGACTCGAAATTTTCATTTTGTCATTAGGGTGTTCCATTTTAAAATAGGGTGGTTCAAATAACGGTATTAAGAAAATATATATTTTTCAAAGAATTATAACTTTTGACAGATTTTCATTTTCTTTTATAATGAAAGTTTATTAAAAAAAATGAGTTATAGTTTTATGAATTCACATTTATATGAAAATAAGTTTTATTTTTTAAATCAATTATAGAAATGTCCAGCTTATATTGTTTTAATGTTGACTACAAGTTTTATGTAATTTTCAATTAAGGAATTTCAGAAGATTTAACGTTAAGTCATTTTAATGATTGTTATGATTTATCCCAATATGTGCGTACATTTTTTTTTTATTTACAAAAAAGGGTAGACAGATCGCTTGAAAAAGCTCCGAGGCCCGGAGTACCGAGTGATATATACCATTCGACTCATCTAGTCAAGATTGTATTTTTTGGGTTCTAATTATCAACTTCTGGAAGATTGAGGAATCCAACTTGAAAAAAGAAGAAGACACCAAGTGGTGATAAATCTGACAGCTCCCATGTTATAGTATAGGACGAAACTTTAAAAATGCTTCTGGAAAATTCAAATGAAATTCTAATTAAAAGCAGTTTGTTGAATGCAAAACTTCTCAAAAAAGACATATCCAGCAAAATAAAAATAAAATTTAAATAATGCCCCTATTGTGCTGTTTGGATTTTTCTTACATCACACAACAAACCGCTTTTAATTAGAATTTCATTAGAATTTTCTAGAAGCATTTTAAAAGTTTCGACCTATACTTTAACATGGGAGTTGTCAGATTTATCACCACTCGGTGTCTTCTTCTTTTCAAGTTGGATTCTGAATTAGAATTGGCCACTTCTCCGGGAACTCTCCGGAACTAGTAAACCGTTCCCCGAAATTGAAGGCAACATATAGGACTACAGTACCTTTCATTTGGTGGTTGTTTCATTCAAATCGGTTCAGCAGTTGCTTGGGAAACTGAATTAGAAGTTTCGTAACACACATACATTACCTACACACATACACACAAAGACATTCAGTTCATTGAGTTGAATTCGTTGTATATAACAGTCGGTCTTCCAGGCTTTGGGTTAAAAGTCGGATTTCCAAGATTTAACTTCCTTGTAAGAGAGGGTAAGGCGACCGTAGTAACTTAGTATAAGATCTATGTATTTACCAATTTCAAGGGTTTCATAGACATTCCAGAATTCTTGCCTACCAGAACCGTATTTGCGCAAGTTTGCGCAAGATGAAACCCCAATTTTCGGAAAGCTGGTAAAACAATCTTTAAAATAAGCCAATTGTGGTGTATGTGCGCATGTGTGCTCACATTTGAAAACTTAGTTGAAGTTTTTTTTTCCGACTGTACATACATTTTATATGGGAGTAAAAAACCACGACCTTGTAGGACCCATACTTTGGAAAATTGTAGAGAGCACAATGTTCATCCAATCTTCATAAACTTCAAATAGTGTACAAAATTAGAATAATATATTCATTGTAAAATGAGGAAGTTGATTTTTCGACTTTATTCCGCCTTGGAATCGCTGTGCGTCGCCCAATGCTAACCACATCCGTCCGAATACAAAAAGGCAGCCCTGACCATTCCGCACCAAGTTATTATGCTGGCGACAACTATCTGATGAAACTACAGAATGCTATTTCCATGTTCCTCTTAACAACCCAAAAAAAAATGTGACCTATTTTAACCTCGGGTAAGCCGCGAGTAAACGGCCCAAGTCCTACTAATCCTAGTATGAAGTCATACGTTATAAAAAATCAATGAATTACCGGCTCCGTAAAGCTAACGCAATTTAGCCTCTCAAATAGATGAACTGGTTAAAAAATCGAATCTCTCGCCCTTTTCCTTAATAATTCCTGTTGCGATCCAGACTTTGTATATTCAGTGTTCATTATACCACCGTGACTCTCAGTCTTATGGTGAGCTAGCTCCAGTTTCCTGGAACTCTTCCATCTCTCCACAATGCCGATGGAATGCGAGGCCGTTAACCCACCACCAGGGTGATGTCGTCCGCGAACCCGACTATCTTTACCCCGTTCGGGAGCTCAAGCCGTAATACATCGTGTTCCATAGCACCGGATCCCGGATCGAACCTTGTGAGACGCCTGCGGTGATCTGAACACGTTTCTGGCCTACCTCTGTGTTGTATACCAGTAAGCGATTCTGGAAGTAGCTTCCAAGAATCTTGTACAGGTTCCCAGGAACCTGTAGGCGTTGGAGCGAGTCAACGATAGCCACCTAACTGGCGCGATTGAATGCATTTCTTGCACTAGATTGAACTTCAGCCGTCTTGGTGACAAACAGAATGGCATCCACCGTCGACTTCTATTTACGGAAGCCAAACTGGTTGTTAGATAGACCGCCTTTACTCTCCGTGTATGATGACAGTCTGTCGAGGATTACCCTCTCGAGCACCTTATCCGCTGTATCCAACAGACATATAAGTCTAACTATATGCCCATGGCATCCTGTTGGCTTCCCTGTCTTTGGTAGCAACAATAGGGTCTGTATTTTCCAGGCGTCCAGAAGGACGCCCTTGTTCAGGCACCTTCGCATCACCATCTTGAACATTTCGGGATCCAGCCGTCTTGATGGCCAGGTTCGGAATACCATCCGGTCCCGGCGCTTTGTTGTGCCGTTTTCAATGCCCAAGTGGTCACAGGTGTTTGGCTGAGCCACTCACCCTTCCGTCGCTATGACAGCGTTAAGGTTTGGGGTACTGGAACGCTGGTCATGGGACTAATCTACGGCGGCGGGGGGCCATGGACTCAGATCATGGTTCGGAAAAAGTCCCCCAACGGCCTCCTCCGGAAAAAGTCCCCCAAAGTCACCTGCAGCAGCTCTGTAGATTGCTTGATTGGAATCGCCGATCCTTTGGTTTTGGCCATTACTATTCGATAGGCGACACCCATGGATTTGAATTGGCCTTCTGACACAGGCCTTCAAATCAGGCACGCTTGCTGGCCTTTATTTCCCTTTTCAGTGCGGCCTTCGCGGCGACTAGCGCCCCTCTACGCTCGATTTTCTCGGCGTCTGACCACGCTATTTGCATCCTTCGTCTTGCGTGGAGGCATGTTCTTCGAAGGTCGACGATCGACTCCGCCTACCAATACACCAGCGATCTTCCATTCCTCGGTTTTACTTCCCTCGGCATGGTCGCATCGCCCGCTCACGTAAGTGTCATAACGATTCGTTCACCGCAAGGTTTCTGGGGTTTGCGTGAGTTTCATTCCCTCTCAAGCGCCTCTTTTAATGTCTCTACGTCAAAGTAAGACGTATTCCATCTGCTGGCGAATGGAGTGGATACTCTTCCTTCCGCACGTGGCCTTGTATTGTTTGCATTAAAAAAATGGACGAAAATTGCCGATTTTGCATGGGTTTACCTTCACCCGCACTGACAAACTATCCACGCAGCATCAATCATAGTAACCTTTGAGTCAGCAGACAAAATTTGACAGCTTCATCAGTTGAACTCCTCAACCGTGATGGCAAAAACAGTGAAGCAACTCCTGGTGAACCTGCCCAACGTTCCGTCGGAAAACTCTGGAGCAATCGCTGAAAAGCGAGAGATCGTACTCGCAACACATTTTGTCGTGAACACGCAGGTTTTCGTCCGCCATGGCGAATGTTCCGGTTATCTGTCGGAAGGCCGCTCGCAAGGGCGTAGAATTTTTGTGCAAGTAAGGTTAAGTAATTACCTTCCATGGGAAATTTATCAAAACCAATTATCTTTCTTAATTGTTTCTTTTTTACCATCCGCAAAAAGACATTTTTTAATGTAAACGTTATATCACATGCTGTAGGTTGTATTGTAAACGGGGTGGTGAATGCTAAATTTTCTGTCTCTATATCTCTTTTTGAGAGGAAAGAAGAGACATCAAGAGACAGCAACTGGAGCGTATTGATTGTGTTTCTTTTTTCGTTTTATACAACATCGAGAGAGCAAATACACAGCAAGAACTCAATATTAAGTTTATGGTGTCAACCATTGAGTATTTTCCTTTATACGTGAATGAAATGACATTTAATAGTTGACATGCTCCCATTTGACAAACATTCAGTAGGGGTTTAGTTATATCTGGTTGTGATTACCTGTCAAATGCTGAAATATCGGAAAACGACGCGTTCAAGCGATGCTATAACGCAGGTTTAGACAAAGCAGAACATACATGAAGAGACCTGAGAAGACGTCAATTTTATTTGGAAAACTTTCAAAGAAGATAAACATAACTTGGCACCTAGAGTAATAGCAAATTGGCCAAATTTGAAAACAATGAAAATAAATATATAAGGAAATCTAAAAATTTGATGAAAATTTTCCAGAAATTTCAAGAAATTCATTTTTTAAAGTTACGAAGACTTTAGGGAGGAGGAGGGGTTGGAAAAAGTCAACTTAAGTCTATAAGGGGGGTTGAAAGTGTCAAATTCCGGGCTATGTGGTTTATGAACAGCCCCTAACGGGTTCCATATGGGACACGATATATTTGACCAATACATTTTTGTTGTCAAGTTGTTGCCCCTGTCTGATGCACCCTGCATATTTGTTGGGGAATTATGGATGGGAGTTCCAATGGCTATATTTTTTTTTTCTGCAAACTACTTACACGTGTCTAGAAACGAATGCTTGTAGCATTTTGCATGTACATAAATAAATACAATATTGTATAAATATTTCAATGGAATTGGAAGGACCATCAGGGCACCCGATTGAACACTCTGGATGGGAAGAGTGGGAATGGCAACTCCTCATTGAAAACAGTGTGTCAATAGAATGTGGGCTTTTCTTCCCGCCCATTGAGGCATCCTCATGTAGATACCCAAGTACACATGAAACATCATTTATATTGAACACCAATTTAGCATGTTTCAGTTTAGTCATTCTGCCGTAACAAAATGCATATTTTGTCACAGCAGAGTTTATTCCACGTATCACGCAAAACTAGATATTTCATCAATGTTGCTCATGTGGTTCGCTAAGATCATGCAAAACAAACATTGTAGTTAGTCAATGCATGTTCACGAGAACAAATAAATTTAAACACGACGTTGCATACCTAATATTTTCCAGTTATGTGATCTACATTATGAGTAAATTCTGGCCTCCAGTGCATCATAACAAATAAGATACACACTTGTTCCAATGAAGTATTCTGATACTTTGAGTTATCAAAAACTGTTTTTTTAGCCACACCCGCATTCTTGCAACGTTCAATTGCATATTACTCCAACAGTGCTGAAGATTGAAATATATACAAATGAAAAATACACTACTAATCACATGTGCTTCGCTCTTGTTTCAAAAAATAAAAAATAATCAATTGGGTAACGGAATGTAATGTCAACCAACTCCTTTATGCGGCCTTTGTGCCAAATATGTCATTAATTCAGCGATATTCAACAAAATCATGTTGCTATCAGGATGACCGATTTATTCCGCAGCGCTTGAGATAATCAGTTTAAAATTGTTCAATTCCGCGTAATTTTTGATTTCCTTAACTTTTCAGACATCATGACTTCATTGATTAACAGATTATCAAATGATCTTCGAATAATCTCAATTTTGTCAAATTGAACCTATGAACCAAGTAATGCAGCCAAGATGTACAGAAAAAAGTCACACGTTATAAACTTACTAACTAACTAACGTTATAAAAAACGTAGACCCAATTTTAGAGTCATATCCCAGGTAACCTATAAGCAGTTTCAAAGCGTCTTTACGACAGCATATCAAGCAATTAAGTCGCCTTAAATGCTACATAAATGCCGCTCTTGGCCCAATATACGGCTGCTCTACTGCAATGCTATGATAATGCTTCATTAGTCCTATTTTGCATTCGAAATGCTTATTACAGGCTACAAGCATTTAAATAGCATTTGAAATGCAACTTTACAACAGATAGCATTCAAAAAGCTGATATAATGCTAATTTAAAGCTTGTAGCATCTGAAATGCAGGTTTAGGGTTGATTTACTGCATACGCTAAAGCTTGTTGGTTACCTGGGATGTTTTTCTAAATTCCCATTTGTGGCCTATTCCATGAAAAGTAAATAAAAGTGTTATTGTTGTTAACATTTGCAATTAAAATGTACGAGTTTAGGATGCATGTTTTTCAAACGGCTATCTTAACAAAAATCAAAGGAACAAAATGTGTGTAGATTGATAAATCATTTTGGAGAATGAATAAAGTGTTTCTAAGCAGTTTCATTCAAGTTTGTTTTGGAAAATTATATGTTGGGTTGAGCAAATACAGATGGCAACGTCTTTAATCAGAATATAAGAAAAAAAATCCATACAAAGATTACATTTATTAACAAATCTATCAAACGGGACGAAGTTGCATCCATGAATAGACCCAATTGGGTGTTTATAGACCGACATTACATCCATATCATTCGAAAGTTTCTGACTTAATAAAAAGAGTTATGTAATTTTCTGTGATACATACTATCAAACGGCTTATTAAACTCATCTAAGCAAGTGTAAAACAAGTTATTTGTCGCTTTCAGCTCAAATACTTTATGAGTTATAATAAAAAATGTAATCGATTGTTGCATATTAGGCTGAATCAATGGACACATACCCTACATAACCTGACCAGGCTAGCAAAGGGTTGATTCCTTAAGGTTGATGCTATTCTATAGGCATTAAAAAGAAAATGGATTAAAGTGCTCACTATGCAACATCTATTAGCTTGATTTTTATGTTAGTGTCTATTTATAGTTGACTTTTTCACAAGCATCACTGAAATAGTGAGAACAAACTATAAAGTTTTCAGCTGCGTTAACTAATTAATATAAGTAATATACGTAAAGCAGAAATCAATAACCACCACAAACAAAATCAACAGTTGTCAGATTACTAGTTGTGCGTAATGAACATTAGCTGTAATGTTTTTTTAATTAACATTGTCAACTTTCTACTTAGGAACATCAGTAATGATTCCACAAGAAAACCGTAGACCAAATTTTGAGGACATTTTGATTGCAATCTTTTCAACTATAACCTAATGTATTCATCACATGCAAAAATTTTGCTTTAGGTAAAATTTGCAATGAAAATGTATGATTACATGATTGTATATTTCCTAAACGGCTTATTTACAAAGATAAAAAAAATACTGAATTTTCTGCGTTATCTAATACACATAAAGGGAATGCTAGATTTAGCAGAAATTATTGGGATATTTCATGTAAATTGAGGTCAGATAACGCCTGCATCTAGCCTGTTGTATGACAGATTACCAACATTGTTGTATCGTGCAGGGAAAATTGCATGCAACTTTGTTATTTACGCCTCCTTTGGGTTGAAATTAAACGAGAGGAAATTTTACGCGCTTGTTAAAATTAATTATTTTTTTCTGTGTAGACAATTCATTAGAATCTGTATTCGCATATGCAATATAAAATTTTATAAATCAAATAAATATAAAAAATCTCTTATGCATCCTCATTATTAGTATTATTATTCTATTATATTATTAGAAAACGCATAAAATTCAATGTTTCTTTGTATCTGTGTAAGGTAAATATAAAAATAAAGATTATCAAGATTGGTTTTGACGACTCAAACTCAAAGTTCACACTAAAAAGTTATTAATTTTACACGATACGTTACTCATTTTTGTAAAATGTCGGGGAACATAAATATAAATTTCGTGTCAAATTATGTCTCATATAACTGATACTTTCGGAAAACAAAAAGAGATGTTTTTCATTGAATTTATTTTCCTATCTCTTCCAACTCATTCTTATGTGCTAAAAGAAGTTTGCATGTGTCGGTCTCGGGGCACCTACATTTACATGACATTTACATAGTGTGCAAGTGTTTAAACTTCTCGTGGCTCAGATCAGCAAACTAAGCTATTTTTTGGTTTCTTCACTACCCAAATAAAGGGGATTTTCGTTGACAGCTCAGTTAAAATTTGAAATTCATATAAGGTTATCAGTGCTTATAAGTACATGTATCCATTTTTTTCTGGTACATAACAAAACGTGAATAAGTTCATAATTGTTGATTTTACGTATTGAATCACAATTTTAAAATGACAATTTAAAATTGTAAATAGGCTCCATTATTGCACTTTTTTCGTTGCTTTTGGGTATGATTTAAAGGTACATAACCAAACAAAACTATCCCTAATTTGTTTCAAGAGAGACAAGTTATTGAAACAAGTTGCACTACTTGGGTAGCTCGCTCTTATGATCAATTGTTCAATCTTGTTGGTGGAATCTCATCTATATCAATCTATATCCCTGTGGAAACGTATTAGTGATGTTGCCTATCGATCCACTCAATCCGTGTTTGGGCCTTCATACAATGGCATGATTAATCAAGTCTCATAGAGAGGAGAGCCCATTGCTGTCGGACATAGTTTCCGTGCTAAAATAGGTGGTAGTGCATATCATACACCATACAATACTCCAACACCTCATTAAATCTTTAAAAAATCGTTCGTACAACATCTTAGCCAAACTTAAAAAAAAGACAACTGAAATTGCAGACCACCTTCAACTGAAATTCTGACGAACTGATGGATAAACTAACAACTTCCAAGACTCAACAATTCAAACAATTCCCATAAATCGTTCTTCGCTAATCAAGTTCGCTATCGTCATCAAACCTCACAGCGCAACACAGTGGAATGCATCAGTCGTCCGTTGTTCGCGCTCGTCAACAAATAAAGTCAATCTCTTCCCGCAGGCAAGTATGTAGGTCCTACCTCCGTTTACTGACGGGCGAACCAAATGTTCAGACATGCAGTCAGTTCGTTTAACCATCCAGTCAGTCAGTGTTTTTCAAGTTTGCCAAATGAGAACAAACCAAAAAAAACAGAAAGAAAAAAAACAGTAAGAACAAGAGGTGCCTCATTCAGTGCCCCAAACTGCTTCATAATTAAGACATCAAAAACGTCCATTAATTTGTATTCTGGCTCGTTTCATCCTTCTGGTTTGACGAAACCAGGCAAAACGTCGTCGCCGCCCGTCGGCTGAGGGTCGGGTGGATGCGGGTAAACGGATGTTCTTTAGCATAAGTTTTGTTTTAACCGATCTTCAGGTTTCCAAGTTGTATTTTAAGTATCGCATCAGTAGTTTCTTTCGGGGTTTGTTTTGCTCCCGCTCGGTTGGTTTTGTAGTTTCGTGGCGAAGTTTTAGCACAACGTTTTATTTTGATTTCGCGGAAAGCATTCTTTACGACACACTGATGAGGATGGTGGCAGCGGGCAGCAACGTTGTCGTCTTCCAGCGACTGATGAGTAGGGGAGCATAGGGTGCGCCTGTTCTGGGAATCAAAAGACTGTTGAATCTGATTCTGTTGTGTTTGTTAATTTATGTTGCTATGGTTCAACAGGGGCACTTGAAAATTATACTTGGTTTGAAGGTTGCAATTATTTAGTGTTGGGTACATATTAGCAACAACTGGTAAAATTTCAGGGGAGTTTTACGCGCCAGTTAAAATTCATTTTTTCTGTGTAGCATCCCAAGACTCACTCCAACGATATGTGGGGCTTATAACAGGCTCTGGACTCAAGAATGAACCAGATAGAGTAATTAATTGGATTCAGGTCAGGAGAGTTGGAAAGCCATTCATCTTCGGTCTATCTCGGCGAAATCCTTTTACAGAGTTCCATCAACCTTTTTGCTCTATGTGGTTCAATTCAAATCACTATGTTGAGATTCGGAGAATGTTGCATCTGTGTTGGACTAGGCTGACGATCAATGCTGGCTGCTAAATTGCTTTTCAGGTGGAATTGTTTATTCTTGTGGACATTGCTGCATTTGTATTCTCTGTCACAACTACTTCATTGAAAGTTCCACAAGGAGAAACACTTTCACAGCTTCTCTAACTTTTGGTGGACTTGACACTAGCTTTTCGGTTTGAGAGTTTTTCATTGACGGCAGTTACACTGCCCTTTGAAACTTCATTACCGCCACTAGCAATTTTGACATAAACTGCTTACCATTACTAAATTACACCAACTTGTATTTTGCAGTTCCTTGTTCAAAGGTTTGAAACTTAAATTTCATTTCGCAGAAAAAATTAAAAAGAAAAATTTAAAAACGTCAATCCAGGAGCACAGTCTACTTTGATCTCCAACCCAGATATGTTCAATCGCGATTTGAATAAAAAGTACGATGTTGCCCGTAGCACAGTGCAGCGAATTCACTATCGCGAAGGCTTAGATACATACCTCACCAATAGGTAACCCAATTGGTCCCTCAAGCAGAATACCGTAGCTAGAACCCGTGTTCGAAAGCTGTATGATGACCCTCTAACCAAGTCCGGTAGATGTATACTTATGAATTATGAAACTTTTGTGAAGGCTGGCTACGAACAACTTAAAGGACCAAAACTTTACAAGTTGAAGGCTGGAGGAAGAGTCCTTGAAATATTCTAATCTGTTTTCGCACGCAAACAATTGATTTGGCAGGGAGGTTCGTAAAACCAAACATCTCCAGATGCTAATTCTGCCCATCTTCCAGTCACATGTAGGTCCGGTGACGTTTTGTCCAGATCTTGCGACCTGTCACTACAGCCGGGATTGACCGGTACAATGGCAACGAAGTGCAGTTTGTTCCGAAAACCCTCGATTGAACCAATTGTCCTGAGTTCAGGCCCATTGAAATCCACTGGGCAATTATGAAGAGAAAACTGAGTCCTCAAAACTGTGGCTCAGATGATTTTTTGTTACGATAAAATCGCTTAAACAGTGGATGAGACCATTGCAAGCCACTTGATTGGTCGTATTATAGGAAAAGTTCAAGAATTCCTTCGAAACCGCGATGAATTATTCTTTTCATATTTGCTTAAAAAAAAGGAATATTAACCACTCTTGTGAGAATCGCTTTCAAATCAATTAATTTCAATCCAACATACACCACAATTATGTTGTTACAATACTAAATTCGCCATGCTTTATAATGTAATTGATTATTGAAAGATTTTTGATAATTCAATACTACCACCTATTGTAGCTCGGTAATTTTCAATAGCAGTGAAATAATTTGAAAAACGATTTGATCAGGATTCTATTGTTGATTGTGATCATCGAGTTCCTGTTTGAAGAGCCAAAAACGTTTATGCGGGCCCGTAAGCAGAAACACTTACGCAAAATTCGTGGATAAAGGAAAGAGAATCTCCTTCCAAAAGCAAGTTCACACTCAAAGCACTAGAATCTAGCCCTCGGTTGACTGAATAAACACAATAAATAGGGTCGCGAAATGGTAAATGAGGAGACAGTCCCATGCTCCCCTCCCTATCCAAATCGTTTCACTTGAGTGTCCTGATGGTCCCTCTTTATCCCCGTTATATGTTGTTTTATATCTGGTACACAAAAAGTTAAGATACCATTATAGACAGTGCTATTTATTCAAATTTCAAACATTAATGTTGAACATGGAATTAATAATAACACATTATAAAACAAAGATTACTTGACCATGTCAAAAGTGGCTACACTAAGTCAATCCGAGAACGTAGTTGTACGTACGTACAAAATATATCAAGCATCCACTCTTCGGTCGTACTCATGAATGTTTGTGTTCCTGCTGGGATGATGGGAAGCATTAATTTATCCCAAAACAGAAATGAAAGCGCTGTCGAAAGTAAGAACCTCATGCACAATAATCAAGAAACTTCTCACGAGTTAACATAGCCTAGTAAAGTAGATCTGTCAGTAGTGAATGCAACCACCAGTGAGGCGTTTCTTTTTTATTGGTAACAAATTACTCGTATCTCTTTGTATTGTTTTCGTAGAATGAACGAATGTTCTTTCTTTGTCAACAATTGATTAGTACTTGTGACAGTTGCGCGTGTGGCATTAAATACGACGATAGTTTCTTAAAAAGTATAAATCAGTTTCGTTGCAGAAAACGACGAATAGATTTGTTAGTCCTACCTTCGATTTTGTAATATAAACGAAAATGAATTTTCAGTGTGATTTCAATACTTTTATTCTTCTAGCATGTCATGTGGAAGAATGAATCATGATTTCTTGATATCTTCTAGGCATGAAACCAGTGATTTTTTATTCTTTTTTAACCAAGTAGCATCTATCAAATCGTAATTCTAAACTTAACCTAACTACGAACTCGACTTGTTTGCCTTGTGGAAGATTTAATATACTACAGTATTTCTGGAAATCTTTTCTGAAATGAAACCAATGAATTTTTTTGAGAAATGTCTGCTTCAAATTTTCAGTTATACTTTTTAATTACATAGATCGTCATCTGATTACAGTTGGAGTGAGAACTTAGTATGTTTGAAAGTTTCTTTCTTTCAGTCATGAGCAGTTCTTTCTTACCTGAAAAACCGCAAAATGAAAACTTGACTTGAAATCTTTGGAATATGAAACAATACTATTTTCACCCAAGATTTGCACTGCTCTCAATCATAAGCAGTTGCTTCGAATTTCAAAACTTTTAATATTCTAACATGTTTTTTTTTCTCTGAATAATGAATTTTTGTTTCACAAGATCTTTGCGTCAAAACATCAATAAATTGCCAAGAGGGGGGCGACTCGGACGTGTTTACTAAAAATCATACCTATCCTGCAAAAGTCACGAGTTTAAATCTTACCGCTGGACAAGTCATGAAAATTTAGATCCAAACGTTGTGCTTAAATGCTTGTAATGGCCACACATGGTATGGTGGAGTGCAGGTCAAAAAGTGGCCACATTTCCCAGGGCATCCAATCCGAATCATAGCCAGTTGCTTCCAGAGTATCCAATGTGGTCACAGGAAATTTATTGGTCATTTGAAATCTTGTTCGTGAAAAACATGTTGATGAAATACTACTTAAATAAGAAAATTGTTCGCGCCAAAACAATCTATCACCCCAACGAATAAAACGGAAATAAATGTTGTTACAAAAACATTGTTAGTAACGCAAAAGTTAATTGACTACGATGGAAAATGAACCTGCTTAAGACGGAAAAATTGTCAATGCTCTTTTTGTTTCAACCATAAGCAGTTCCTTTTAATTTCAAAACTGGAACCCCAGCAACATGCCTCGTTGAAGTTTTGTTCATATCTAAAATTAGAAAATAACGAATTCAAAAAAAAAGACTCGTAACGCTGGTAGATCACCTTTTCGTGGTGCGTTACGGGGTATCAGATCTACCACCGAACCCTAGTCCGAATTAATTTAAACTAGGGAACATATTTGTTTTTGTAGTCAAAGGAACATATCTTAGTCCTTATTACATTTTATGTCTTATGAAAAGTGATAATACTCGTTTTGCGCTTGTGCGAGGATGAGCTTAGAATAAGTAAAACATGGTTTGTCTTCATTTATGTGAATTCCCATTGTCTATTTGATGTTCTATAGTTTGAATTGGTTATTTTTTTCAATAAAATTCGATTCATTGCCAACAAACAAACAATGACAACTGTAACAACACCGAATACTTTTTCATTTCTCAATAGTGATGAGGTAAATCGACATGCACTAAACAAAGGTTACGGGATATACTACAATAGATCAAATTACTGGTCGCAGTGGTTTATGTCCCGAACAGAGGAAAAAAAAAGCATAGAGAACCAATTTATTGAATTATCAAACACTCACTCAGCTTAAGGACCGATTCGGCCTGCTGACCCAGTCAACCTAATGATCCATACAGCTTTGACATTTTGCTTTGTGATGTTCGAAACAATGACCCATCACCCCTTTAATTTGTTGGCTTCAGCATTTGCTTTTTTTAGTTAAATTGGGTTTTTTAATCCTTGGAAAGTAGTGTATCCAAAAACACATATAATATTATAAGAAAAAACTGAAAAATTTTCTCCCAAAAGTTAACAGTAAAGCTATCATATGAGACATTCATAAAATATTCTTAACCGAGGATAAGTCAAACTATGCAAAAATATCTGCATAATTTTATACCGCATAATCCACATACTGAGCGATTTTTCGAATTTTATTTAAAAAAAACTACGCCTAAGCTTCACGCCTACATTGGACCACAACATCCCCTATTCCCCTTCTAATAAGATCGCCTGAATGTGCATAAGTGAGTTTATCCAATCCGAAAGACGAGCCCGCAAGGTCGTAAAATAAACAAATGCGCGAAACGTCATGTTTGGGTGGACTTTTTTATTTGTAACCGTCGTGAATTTCGAGCACTCGAGATTTGCACTGAATTCGGGTTTGTTGCGTTCGATTTTTGGGCTAAGCAAGGAAGAGACGATTTGCACTCTTCTCTTACTCTATTCCCAAATTTTCTGAATCTTTGAGTGTAGATATTCCTTTGTATTATTTAGCAATGCTAAAAAGTTCTTTGATTTTAGAACAATTGAACGAAGGTGAAATGGTAGCCAAACTTTCGCCAAAACATCCCTGTTGGTTGAGCATTGTCCAAAGCAGGCTACATTTTCCTACTGCGATAAGCCAAAACCAACCGGGAAAGGTCATGTTTGCAGCAAACTTGAAAGCAAAGTTTTGCGTTGATGGAAAGGTTACAATGTTCCCTAGTTAAACTACTAACAATCGCTGGTAAAGTGCAAATAATACCGAATAAAAAAAAAGTGAAGCTACGAAACTGTATGTACTTTAAATCTCACCATGCACTCCATCTTCTGGGCAAACAGTTCATTCAGACAGTTTCCCCCAATAGAGCTGGTTCGCTTCTGTTTGCTGGAAAATCTAGCTTAGGCGAAATCGACGGTGTTCATCGAAGAAGTAGCGGAAAAACATTGATGCTTAATGCATCTCCTGGTTTTTGTTTGGTTTTCCCGAGAGGTTTGCCTTCCATTCGATTGGCGTAACACGGCCGATAAGTATTACGCAAAACTTAGTTAATTTCAGCTCGAAATTGAAAGAGTGTGCGGAGAAAATTTTCCTCGATTTTAATTAAGCAAATATATTCCAGTATCAGGAAAATGATGACAACGGAAGTCAGGTTGGGAGTTCAAATACTCGCATATGAGTAAGGCACGTTTACGGTGTTTAGATACTGGTATATTGTTAGAATGGTTAGGATAACTTTGGTTCGGAGTGGATATGTCGATTAGAATTGGGGATAGAGATTGATGAGCTCTTAAAGCTCCGTCGATGGTATGATAGAAGCATTCACGATTAACTGTGGTGACTGACAATTGGGAGTGGAGTGATTTGGAGAGTTTATTGCATTGATTGCGTGTCTTTAAGTAATTACATCTTAATAAACAAGGATTTATTAATGATTTTCTATTCACAAACTTAAGCATCTAGCAGAAAAAAAAACAGTCAACGGTACACTCAGGGAAACAAAAATAGCACCACCATAGTTTTTGGAAATATTTCTCAACTGTCATTGTTTCCCATGTTATATTTTTCGCCTTTCTATATATTATCTAGCTTATTATTGATAATGTTTTTGACTGATTTTGTTGGTAATTTAATGGAACCTTAACATTTAACCCTCAAAGTTCATACGAAATGTATGAAATAAAAACATCACCACCCTGTATTTAAGACACCCTGTCTGTCATTTGACAGATGTTTATCGATCAAAGCATCTTACGTTTGATGAAAAGGTCAAAATAGAGGCGTACTATGATGCATGTCTCTCTAACAGAGATATCGGTCGGAAAATCTTCCGATCACACACTGCTGTCGGAAACTTCTTGAAAAACAGTGATAAAAGTGGCCGAAATGAAGCCGAAAAGAACTTGGAGTGGCGTAAATGGCTGAGAACCTCACAGAACGACATTAACTGAATCGTAAATTTGGAGAAAAGTACATTTCCTGGACCGATGCATGGAAAAACGTGCTATTTTTTGGATGAAAAAAAGCTTAACCTTTAGGTCCGGATGGTTGGCAATACAACTGGCATGACTTGCGCAGAGACATGGATGTTAAAACAAGCAGGAATTTGGTGGTGGAACACTGGTGGCTTGGGGCGCCTCTTCCTTTCGAGGAAAGCTTGCGTTGGTGTGGATTTCCACTAAAATGAAAAGATTACGTTGAGATGCTCGAAATATGCTTGATTGAACACGGCGAGGCACTGATGGGTCAAGACTTTGTTTTTCAGCAATATACTGTGGTCATTCACAACTCAAAATTAACTAAGGCGTGGTTTTCAGACAAAACAGTCAAACAACGAAAACATTCTGAAACAATATGTTCGCGTTTGCTGGGAGCAGATTAAGCAGGATACGCTGAAGAAGCTGATTTTGTCCATGAAATCGCGACTAATTGAAATTATCCGAAACAATGGCTCGTATACACATTACTTAGTACTTCCTCAAGTTGAATTTTGTTAAAATGAATTATTTTTTGGTTAATAGAAAAGGTGGTGTTATTTTTACAGGGTGTCTTACAATAGTTGTCAAAAAAACAAAATGGAACTACTGTAGAACAAAACAACCAAATCATAACATTTATTTTTCATTTGCAAGAAATTAACCATATATATTCAATTTGAATTTCGCGTTTTTCCTTGATAACTTTGCGCAAACGCTCTGTAAACCCATTGCAGCCAGCACGCACGATTTCTTGAGGAGTTTGACCTAAATATCAACCAAATGTTTCTTGAATCGATCTATAGTAGGCCCTTTCTTAGGGCTTATATGTTGAAGCATATAACTCCAAACATAGAAGTCAAGTGAGTTGAGATCCGGTGAAGCTGCAGGTCATTCTTCGCTTGTGATGAAATCGTTCTTCGCTTGTGATGCTTCTTCCAGAACTTTTTGCCGCAACAGATCAGTGACATCCAGGTTCACGTTTTCACGGACGCAAGTGTAGCCCCATGTGCGTGCGTGGCCTACTTGAGGATGACAGTTGACGGAGAAAGTTGGTGTTCACTGATAGCCGTGAAAACGAAAGTTGCGTAACTTCGGGGGTTATCCATCTCGCGCTTGGAACTACAAACTGCCGTGGTGGGATCCCACTTACTACATAATATTTGGTCAGGACTTATTATACGAAGGCGCTTCTTATGGACAAGTTCGGCAACCGTTCTTGCTTGGCTTCGATCTGATAGCTGTCGTTACCATCAATCCGTCTCTTTTCGTGTTGGCAAGATTCTGCCTGTCTGGATGAGTGGCGTTAAGTACCTTTTCGTGACAACGTGGTATTTGAGGCTACAGAATGGAACGCAGAGCCATCATTTGACGCAAGCTGTCGTTGGTATCAAGGTGCATCATTTATACAGGATCAGGAGAATAAATGGCCTTCGGAGCGCCTTTAAGATGTAGTGGTCACAGATGCGGCGAGTGCAGAAATTCACGGAATTTCTGTGTACCGAGCAGTCGAGTAAGTAATAGACGTGCAGCGGTTCTCGGCCTTGAACGGGCTGCTGCGTACTACGGCATACGTTCATCGAGCCATTGTGGTTTGGAAACATTAACCGAAAGAAAATCCTTGATCAGATTAAGTTTGCAAAGGTACAGGACATACCTTGGAGGCAGGCTCAGTCACAAGTGTACATCAGTTAGGCGAAGGACACAGCGCTTGAAGGAAAGCCGACTTCGTGCAGTGTCTCCGTTCCCGGACGGAAAGGGGAGCTCTTCTGGTTGGTGGAAGAATCAAACGCAAACTATATCCTACAAAGCGAACCACCCAGTTGAGTTGCTGAGAAATCATCGAATCACGTACCTGACTGTGATATGTTTCCATCAGCGGCTTCTACACGCCAACAGTGAAACCGTGTACAACGAATTGAGGCATCCGTCCATTTAAGTGTCCATTTAGAGCTTGTACACAGCTTGCCAACAAGATCATGTGTGATGGCGTCGAGGTACTCCGCTTGAGGTGTTCTCAGACAGCGGGACCAATTTCGTGGGAGATTCAGCTGACGGAAGAGATACAACGGATTAAGGAAATCTTCGTTGATTATTTACCAATGCGCTGTAATATTTACCAATGCTCGAACGCAATGGTACTTCAACGTTTCAGCAGTTCCGCATAAGGGTAAACCGTGGGAGCGGATGGTGAATTCCGTCAAAGTGGCGATGGGAGCAATGTCGAATAGTCCACTTCTTCCAAGTGACGAGGTATTGGAACCACACCAAACCAATCAAACAGCCAACTGCTGATACGACAAATAGCGGAAGAATCCTTCGAGAGAGCTGGTCAATCGCTGGAAACATTATGGATGAGTTATGGCGCAGATGGATTTTGGAATACTTGTCAATGCTGATTAGAAAAAGATTGCAGCAAGCCGTGCTTTGAAACTGACGTGTTTTGTTTTTGCTCCGTCGTTTACACGGAAAAAAATCAAACAATAATTGAATCCTAGAGGGTTTGAGCTGTTTAGTGGAATACCTATAACTAGAAAAAAGAAGAAAAATTAGTATATTACATTTAATTCCAACTACCTTTGCTAATCTTGACAAATACGCGTATTTCGTCTACAATGTGCTGATTTTTTCAGTGTCTCGTACTAATAACTCGAATCGACAAGTCGAGTGATTAGTACGAGACACTGAAGAAGTCTGCACAACTGACGATACCTGGTTCTAGTTTTTCGTAGGTCTGCTGATTACTTTCCACACTCAGGGTTTCCTTGTAGGTTTTGAGCACTCAACAAACTGTTGTCTTCGGCTTGTTCAACACATTGACCAGCTTGGAACCGGACCAGCTTCGGATTTTATACACAGTAATCTCAGTATGACTAAAAAGTATGCTTTTTCGAGGGAAACTGGCACATCGCCAAAAATAAGTATATTGCTTTTACTTCCTTTAGCGTAAACTGTATATACGTCAAAATGTTCATACTCTTAACTCCTTCTTAAAAAGTGTAAAATGCATACTTTTTACTCCTTTTGAAACGTAAAAATGCATTCTTTTTACTCCTTTTGAGAACATATAAGATATGTACTTTTTACGCATTTCTAAAAATCAATATTGTTCGAGTATGGCAAAAAACGGCTCGACTACAAAAATCAAATTCGAAAGTGAAAAAACACCAATTAATTGATGATTTAGGAGAATTTAAGATCAACACTTCACTTGATCACTTTAAAAAAATAAAAAATTAAACATTGAAACACTTTTTTTTTTTCAAATTATCGCTAGTAAACGCGTGCAAATTCCTTTAAATACTGCTAGAAGCTTATCTTTTGACAGATAGGCCAATTTCGTCTGCTACTTACAGACTTCTTCAGTATCGAATGCTCGACTTGAAGGGAACATCACAGTAGGTCTACTATTTATAGTAGGCTTGTTGGTACCGCGGTGTATGAGGTAGAGGTGAGTGGGAAGGTAACTGAGTGTGTTTATGTGTTTGTTTGTTACCCAAAAGGTTGTTTGATACCAACATGGTTATTCATTCTTACTTCGTTTGATGGTAGTCAATTGATGTTGTGTTGTGTAGTGAGTTGTTTTTGTGATGAAGGCATAAATTTGAACACCTACGAATATCCGTTTCCTTGATCCCTGTTAAGCTATTTTTTCGAATTTTGTTTGTGGATTGCCATGGTTTCCGCTACATTTCGTTCCAAGGGTTCGTGATATGTCTTAAGATCTGTGTGCTATTTAAGTTTAAAAAATGTTCTTCTTTGAATATATGTTCAGCTACTTTTTGATATAAAATGGTGTATGATCCCTTTGTCAGTGTCTTTGTTTGCTCTAGTGCCTTCTGCAACATGCTCTTTGAAACGAATATTGAGATTACGTTTAGTTTGACCAATGTAAATTTTGCCGCATGGTCACAAGTTATTTTGTAGAGCCCGGATTTGTTTAGACTGTTAATGGGCTCTTTAGCAGAACCTAAGAGAGTTTTAAGTTGATTATTTTCACTAGTAAAAACCATTTTAAAACCAAAGTTCCGTAGGATTGGTCGTAATTGTGAAGTGTGGTTATCGTATGTCATTGCTATTCTTTTAAGTTGGGGTTGTGTTTCTGTTAATGTGGTTAATGTGGAATTATTGTTTGTATAGTTTTGTGTTGTTGTTGATAACGTTTTATATTAGTTTTTGGAAGTAGCTATTCAAGTGTGCTGTGTCAAAACTGTAGTAGAATTCTTCAGTTATGCCGTTTAGACTTAGTGGTAATGTCTGTATTCTGTTTATCATGTGGTTAAAATATGCAATTATGTGTTGGAATAAGTAGTTAGACGTATGTGGTGTTGTGCGTTGTGTGTTTGTTGGTTTTCTGTAAATTTTATATGCGAGTTTAGATTGTTCTTTCACTACGATCAAGTCCAAGAATGGTAATTTATTGTCATTTTCAATTTAATAAGTGAATTCAATGTTTTTATGTGCGTTGTTTAATGTTTTTAGGGTGAGAGGCAGCAGATATTTCTTTAAAATGCAAAAAAACATCATCAACGTTTAAACATCAAACGGTAGGTGGTTGATTTGTATCTTGCAAATGTTTTTCCAAATTTGCCATGAAGATTTCGCTCAGAAAATGGAAGAAGGGGTTACCCATAGGGGCGTCTTTCAATTGTTTATAATGATTGTTACTGAAGGAATAATTATTTTTTTCCATGCAAAGTTGTGTAAGTTTTATGTATGAACGTACTATTTTCTTCTATGCCATGTCGTCATTTTGAAAAAGTAACCAATTTACTTATTAAGGTATCTTTTACTGGAATACTAGGAAAGAGGGTTTTGGCGTCAAACAATACTAAAATTTATTTTTCTTTTAAGTCTGTGTTATGGATGAGCTCTGTGAAATGTTGTGAGTTTTTTATTGATCTACTGGGTAATTGCTTTGGTATGTTTTGAAATTCATTAACTAACCATTTTGCTATTTTATGAGTGGGTGATCGCTGAAATGATTTCACGCATTTCATTGCCCGGTTTATGAATTTTTGGAAGATCTTTATTCATAGGTAACGAAGGATTTGACTCTCTAAGATTGTTTATTCCATTACCAAATGATAATTTGCATTCTATGAGCGTTTTCTCCACACCACTATGGTCCGAATGGACAAATTTCACGACAAAAACCGATAACTCGAAAACCATTAACTTTAGACAGATAGTGTCTTCGGGAGGTTTGATTTTAAAATAAGATCTATCTTTTGGTTTGGGTTGTGACTAGGGTGGTCCTTTTATGTTCATAATAAAATTTCAACTTTTTATTCTTATGGTTTAGATGATTTTTTGCTTCAACAGAATTGTAGATATTTGAATTTAATGAAACTTTGGTGAAGAAATTTTAATTCTATCTCATCTACGTATCGTTTTATAACAGTTTCTCTAACTTTCCTTAGGGTGGGACTTGAAAAGAGAGTTTTTTTGCTGTAACTTTTTTATTTCAATTTTAATCTGAAAACTTTGCATAGATGACTTTTAGGGTATAAAATGACGCACATTTTTAAGATACAAAATAGTTACTAGTTATTGTATTAGAAAAGTTGTAGGGGTTGAAGTGTAAAAAAATATACGTTTTTGCAAGATTTTTTTTTTGTTGGGGCGTAGAATCACTGCGTCCACTGAGTTGAACTTTTGTGATAGTAGTTTTGCAAGATATCTTATTCCTTTATTTGCAAATATTTGCAAACACAGACGTGAACCAGTACAAACTTCATCTACAAGATCTATGCAAAATTGTTTGTCCTCTTTGTCCCCTTTAGGGAAAGAAATCTTTAAATTTGATAGTTTAGCATTTTTTCTGCATAATTTCTGATCACAGCATCAAAATTATCACCAAAGACCGTAACTACTGAGTTTTTTATGAATATGTTTATATATATATTTATCCATCTCCGTTAATTTATTGACATTCATATCACAGACAAACAAACATAACACATCGAACATTTTCACTACAAATCATGGTCACTAACACACCTGCGCCATCTGTTGAGCACACTGTGATGGATGACTAAGCTGAACAGATGGCAGTAGTGTGTTAACGTCAAACGAAGATTAAAATATGTTAACTACAGACAAACATACATAAAAATTGCTGTTTCTTCATTGATTCCAAACTAAACGATCAATTCAAATGTTTCTTAGTTGGTAATATCGCCACAGGTAGTACGTATAGCCGATTTTCGTTTGACGTTAACACACTACTGCCATCTGTTCAGCTTAGTCATCCATCACAGTGTGCTCAACAGATGGCGCAGGTGTGTTAGTAACCATGATTTGTAGTGAAAAATGTTCGATGTGTTATGTTTGTTTGTTCAGGATATGAATGTTAATAAATTAACGGAGATGGATTAATATAAATATATAAACATTTTCATAAAAAACTCGAGAAGTTACGGTCTTTGGTGATAATTTTTGATGCTGCTGATCGAAAATTATGCTGGAAAAAAAGCAAAACTATCAAATTTAAAAAGATTTTTTTCCCTAAAGGGGACAAAAGGGGACAAACAATTTTGCATAGATCTTGTAGATGGAAGTTTGTACATTCATACATGGAAAGGACCACCCTAGTCACAACCCAAACCAAAGATAGATCTTATTTTAAAAATCAAACCTCCCAATTCCTCATCTGTCTAAGTTAATGGTTTTCGAGGATTGTCATTTTGTATCGTGTGTCCGTTCGAACCATATTCCCCATCTGATCATTCCCGGAAGGGAATCTGATCACTGTGTTTTGTTCTCATAGTCTTTTTTATCTACTACTAGCTGAACCAGGTGCTTGCGTTGCTACGCTTGCAACTAAATGAAGGAAAATTTAATGTAACTGGCACTTTTATGGTTTTGTTTTTGGAATGAGTTTTTTTTTCTTGAATAAACAGGGGTTTAAACTTCTATCAAAACATGCTTCTTACACGAGAAATACAGGTTTTGTGTTTAAGTATCCTGGATAATTCTCATTTTTGGTAGAAATTTATGTTTCATTTGTATGGGAGCCCTCAAACCACCATACAATGATTGCCTTCAAAACCCCTCACATGCCAAATTTGGTTCCATTTGCTTGATTTGTTCTCGATCCATCCCACGATTATAATAAACGATTATAATAAAAATTTGAGTTTCATTTGTTTGAACCCCCCCGCCCTTTCAAAAAGGGGAGGGGTCTTGAACCACCATAGAAACATTCTTGCCTTCAAAACCCACCACATGCCAATTTGATTCGATTTGCTTGATTAGTTCTCGAGTTATGAAGAAATTTGAGTCTCATATGTATCAGAGCCCCCCTTCCTGAGAGAGTAGGGGTCTCAAACAATCATAAGAACCTTCCCCAGCTCCAAAAACCCCTTCATACAAATTTTCACGTTGGTCGGTTCAGAAATCTCCGAGTCTATAAGGGTCTGACAGGCAGACAGACAGACAGAAATTCATTTTTATGTATATAGAAATCTACCCTGCAAAAACCTCCACATGCCCAATTTGGTTCTATTTGCTTGATTTGTTCTCGAGTTATGCTGAAATTCGTGTTTTATTTGTATAAGAGACCCCTCTTTCAGTGAGCGGAGGAGTTTCAAATCACAATAGAAACATTTCTTGCCTTCAAAAACCTCCACATGCCAAATTTGGTTCCGTTAACTAAATAAGTTCTCGAGTTATTCAGAAATTTGTGTTTCATTTGTATGGAAACCCCCCTCTCGCCCCCTTCCAGATGGCGGAGGAGTCTCAAACTTCCATAGAAACATTTATCTTATCTAATCTAATCTCACACTAACGCAGCCAATTCTTGAAGGCATCCTGGAAAATTATGGTTTCTTGAATACATCATTTTTCTTGTCATCGGCCAGGCCAACTGCGTAGTATGTGCCGCAGAGAGGATTCCAAGAAATAGAGCGATTCCAGAAAGATCTAAAATCGCTCTACTACTCTGAATCAAGGGAAGGAAGAAAGCGTGGACCTCCCGTACCAAACGCTTCCATATAGAGTTAAACAGTGTGATAATTTGTACTTAATCGTTGGGAGCATAGATGCTAGAAAGATTAGTTTATGCTCCTTTCGCCTGTGGATGAACTTTTGGCATATGAACCAAAAGCTTGGCAATAATTGCCAAGGTTATAGCGACTTATCTCCAAAACTTACGACGATGGATAAATGCGAAGCTGAAAATAGCATAAAAATATTGTGAAGGGATGTTAAAATATAAAACAAGAATTACATGTGTATTGTCTGCATGTCTTTCGATTGTAGTCCTGCTGCAATTGTATATGGACTTGCATTATCATTGCCATGAAGGAAAAAAAATTTAAAATTATCATACAATACTCGGAAATTTCATGGATGATCCAAAATTATATACCGTGTAAAGAAAACTTACATTTTTCGTGGTAGGATAAGATTTCAACATACTACCTTACCGGGGTCGCGCTGCCTACATTGTGCGACTGCCACCTAATGTATAGTTGACGCTATACAGCGTTTCTCACTCAGCCGCTGGATGCCAGGACAGACGCTGTTTGAGCCGCACCTCCTTGGTGGACAGACGCTCGGCACGCACCTCCTCAATCTAGCTAAAGTCAGAAGGACAACAGTGCCCAGGCTGCACTACCAGCTAAGTACGTAACCTTTAGCTGGCGGTCTTTGTCATCTCTTGACCCGTGGAAGCATGAGATAGGAACTTGTGAGGACCAGACGTCTGTTGCGGGGACGCACGCTCCATTACAGATGTCGACTCACCATTTTGCAGCCCAAACATCCATAGAAACATTTATCTCCTCCAAAAACCTCCACATGCCAAATTGGGTTCCATTTGCTTGATTAGTTCTCGAGTTATGCACAAATTTGTGTTTCATTTGTATGAGAGCCTCCCTCTTACAGAGGTCGGAGGGGTCTCGATTTACCTTAGAAACATTTCTTGCCTTCAAAAACCTATACCTGCCAAATTTGGCTCCATTTACTTGATTAGCTCTCGAGTTATGTAGAAGCTTTTGTTTCATTTGTATGGGAGCACCGCCCCTCAACCTAACAGAGAGAGAGGATGGGTCTCGAACTATCGTAGAAACATTAATTGCCTATAAAATCCCCGCATGCCAAATTTGGTTCCATTTGCTTTATTAGATCTAGAGTTATGAAGAAATTACAGTTTCATTTGTATGACAGCACCCCTTCTAGGAGAGGGGAGGGGTCTCAAACCACCATAAAAACATTTATCACCTCCAGAAAACCCCACATGCCAAATTTGGTTCCATTTGCTTGATTAGTTCTTGGGATATGCAGAAACTTCTGTTTCATTTGTACGAGAGCCTCCCTTTCTAGAGAGGGGAGGGGTCTCTGACTACCATAGAAACATTGCCTAAAACAATTCCGGAACTTAAACATGGTGCTAACTTTTTTTTAAAGTGGTGTCAGCATCAAGTCACGGGCAGAGTAAATGATTTTTTCTCAGAGTCGCTTACTTTTTATGCATTGTTTGTTTTCGTTGAAATATTTGAAAAGACGTAAAAAGTACTCTGCCGTTATTTCGGAACGCGATCGACTACTTTGATCAAACTTGCATTGTCTACTATAGAAGTGAAAACAAATCACTACTGTCAAATATTCTCGATTTCCAACATTAGAAACCACCGCTAGGGCAAGGGGCGTATCAAGTTACTTTTAGTACTTACTTTTATGGTATATATTGGCAATCTAGGAACGTTAGCGTTTGTTTTTTTTTTTTGGCTTAGTGTAGTTGTCCGTGTATTCCAGCCGTGTGATTTTTTTTGAAGAAATGGAACAATTATTTTCTGTACACTACCCCTGGAATCGTTCCTGGTTGATGACCAAATCCTTTGTGGTTGGTTCAAACGCCATCAAAATTCCGCTATCAAATATTGCGATGTATAGTATAATCTACGAGTCAAACTTATTCTTGAACTTGTTGATTTCCTTTGAAAAAGATGAAGATTCGCCTTAAGCGTAGAATTGGTTGTTTATGAGCATCTGATACATCTAACGGAGGATTTTTTTGGCCGCATTCCGTTGATTTACCTAATCCTTGTTATTGAACATGTTGTTAACCGAGTGGCGCTACATCGACAGTCAAGATCACCAAATTTGCTAATAACTCTTTTGTAAAAGTCGTGATATTTTGCATCTCACACGATACACGAATGTTCTTTCTTTGTCAACAAATGCTTTGTACTTTTGATTGTTGTGGAATTGAATATGAAGCTAGATACATAGTACAAAGCAGTTTCGTTGCAGAAAACAACGAATGCAACTTAGGTCAGACCGGGAATCGAACCCAGCCACCTCCAGCACGGTGTTGCTTTTGCGCTGTGCCTTTACCGACGAAGCTTCAGAACCTTTTTCTTGGTTGATTCTGGTTCTCAAATAAGAACTAAAATCGCATTACAATTAACTCTAAGAATTGCTTCAATTGTCGATGCTTCTCTTCCACAAACACACACTGGTGCGAAATTGAAATCTGAATCGAGTAACTTATTTGAAAGTAAGCTTAACTTTCGTACCCACCCCGATACCGTTTACCTTTCCCCCCACTAGAAATGCATAATCTGTGGCACAAGGTGTTCACACATCGCTGGCTATCATCAGTCAATGCTCGAGACGCGTCCCAGGAGAGGCGCCACTTAAGAAACTATTTCGATGGTTTCGACCGCCTCTGCCATCACCATCAGGTAGATGCATAAACAACAATCTGAAAGAAGGCGAAAATAAAAACGATCACTTGAAAATGTGAAAAATTAAACTCTCGAAAGTGATTGAAGCGCCCCTTGAGAATAATGTAATCGCCCGAATGAAAGAGCTCGGTTCACCAAAATAGTTGGACAGCTTAACCATCGCGCAAAAGTAAAGGAAGAAAGAAAGCACACACAAAAACCTCTCCAAAGGTGATGAGTTGTAGGAAGTGAAATGAAGAATTGGAGTTGTATTGCTTGCGCGCTTGCTAGTGAAGTGGACGTTTACATACACACAAACATATTTTGTTCAGAAAATATAAAAACTATGCAGAAAACCTTCCATGAGAACGCCCAAAATGGCCCGAACAATCCCTTGGGGTCCGGCAATATAACAATGTTTATAAACTGTGGACAAGAAGAGTGGCAGGCTAACAAAGATATGCCAAATCGCTCCCACAAGAGTGCTTGTTTGGAGAGACGTAAGTGTTTCTTTCTTTCGGCCTTTTTTTCTTCTTTGAGATATTCATGCCCTTTGATGACGGTTTAACGGTTGCATTCCTTGCACTCGTGAATTGTTTATTTAAATAATAAATTAAGAATTGCTAGAGTCAAGTTGGCTCTCTTGGAAGGTTGATTTTCGGCGAAAAAGCAAGACTTCTCACCTTGATAAAGAATGCCGTCGAAGATGTTCAGGGATGTACTCCGTGATGTGGCTCCAGAAAATTAATTTGAGGTTGGCGATTGTGGGCAGGGTTTGTCAGCTGGGGGTGCGTCAGGTAACGTAAAAAGGTCAAAATTGTTCTGAAGCCTAAGATGAGCAGAGTCCTTTTGCCAGCCTATTTACTGCAATAGATATGAATCGCCTAGAGAGATCTATTATGCGATGTTTGTAAACCAGATTATTTTTCAGCAGAAATGCAGTTCCCGTTTTACCAGTGTAAGTTATAATTCGGTACAAACAAAAAGTTTTCGTATACTACTTCTTATAAATAGGTGATGTTCACATCATGATTGAATAAAACATCCTGCGAGAGCATCTTATATACTTAATTGTTAGTACTGTTCAGATTGACGGCAGCGATATAGTGAGTGATTTTGTTTAGCACGTCCCTTCTCACCTGCATTTAAATTAAGTCACTACCTTGGACGCTGCATTGCCATCCGAATTCATCGTTGCTGAACTAGGACGCTGACCACCTTTCACCGTGTCTTTCTGCTGCTTCCTTGGTAGTTTTTTTTGTTTGACTTCCTCACACTCTATCAAATCGTCATCTTCACGGCGGGACAATTTAACTCAATTTTGTATCGTTTTTGACTCATTTTCGTCAAAAGTGGAGTCACTCAAATATTAGTAAAGGTGACTGGTGTTGACAAGTCGACATATCTAGAACATTGATCTCATCTATTTTCGTAAGGTGCATTTGTGTATCAAAGTTTAAGTTTTTTCTCTTATATATGCATAAAAACCAACAAATTTCGTCAAGTGTTATAATAGAACATTGTAAGTCCGGTATAAGCTATGGTCTAATTGCTTGTATTGTATTAGTTCGTAAAGATACGGTAGCTAAATAGTACAGAGGTTAAAAAAATGCGGTTCCATATTACCGGTGGCACGATCAAGACGTCCATCGAAGATAAGCCCCCGAATTGACAGAGCTATCATAAACAAAGTTAAGCAAAACCTTTTTAGCTCCCAAAGCTCGAAAATGAGTTTTCAATTCATGTGACGCCTCAAACAGTGCATAATCGGATTCATGAACATGGGCTTAAGGGAAGAGTGGCTCTTAAGAAGTCATGGTTATCCACGAAAAAAAAAATTCATAAACGTGAATCCTAGAGGGTTTGAGCTGTTTCGTGGAATACCTGCAACTAGAAATTAGAAGAAAAATCAGTATTTTCCATTTAATTCCAAATACCTTTGCTTATCTTGACAGATACGCGTATTTCGTCTACAATGTGCAGACTTCTTCAGTGTCTCGTACTAATAACTCGACTAAGTCAGTTCTTCTAATTTCTAGTTATTCATAAACGTCTTAAGTGGGCACAAGAGCACATTTCAAGGACGGTCATATAGCCAGATGAGACTATAATGCTACATATTTGGGTCTGACGGTATCACAAGAAAATGGCGGAAGACCGGCGATAGCTTGAAAAAGGAGTATTTAAGACCGACTGTCAAACATGCTAGAGGTAAATTCTTTCAACATCGTTAATTGTCAAAAAACTCAGCCAAATTTTTCATTGTCTATGCAGGTAGAGTTATGGCATCGTCTAGTTTTTTTTTTTTTTTTCTTTATTATAGTGGCTTTCAGCCTCCTGGGCTGGTTCGCCACTAGGCATCGTCTAGTGTAGGAGAGTTTCCGAAAACTAAAACTGGGTCGAAGATACACTTTCCAGCATGACGGAGACCCGAAGCATACGTCAAAACTGATATCGCAATGAACGAAAAATCGACGTTTTGGAGTGGCCAGCACAGTCACCTGACCTCAACCCAATAGAACGTCTGTGGTCTATTTTGAAAATCGAGGTTGAAGAACAACATCCACTAGGCATTCAGCAATTACGACAAGTAATTACAACTGAATGGGACAAAATCACACCAGAAACGATTGCTAAGCTTGTTGAATCAATACAGCAGAGATGCCAAGCTGTTATTGAAACCCAGGTTGGTCACACAAAATATTGAACAATGTTATATTATTATTTTGGGCATGTGTCCTTTGACTCAGCCTAATATGCAACAATCGATTACATTTTTTATAATAACTCGTAAAGTGAAATTTAACTAGTTGTACATAAGATCAAGAAGATGTTTGGTAGTATGTATCACGAAAAGTTACACAACTCATTTTATTAAGTCATGAACTTTCGAGGGACGTGGGTTTAATGTCGGTTTATAAGCACAAAATTGGGTCTATTCATGGACGCAACTTCGTCCCATTTGATAGATTCGTTATTAAACGTAGTCTTCGTTCGATTTTCTTTTCTAATTTTCTGATTTATGGCGTTCCCAGCTGTATTTGCTCTACCCAAATTTTATTTTATTTTACCTGTTAGTTTTTTTTTTTTACCTATTTAACCTAGGTTCAATTTACCGAAGTTTAGATCATTCAAAGATCGTTTAGAAAAAGTAGAAAAATGCAGAACGGAGGGTTTTAAATTTTCCCGGGAATCTACTTCCCGAGAAACGAGAAATAAAAAAAAAAATATCGGGAATTCTCTGGCGATTCCTTATCTTCTGCTGATTTGTAATTAAAATCTTCGGAGTTTTCAGTTTGCTAAACCAAAAAAGCTCAAAGTTCCTTCAGGTGTTAACATATTTGTGTCACGGCGTCCGAGAGCTTCCGAGGCTAATTTAATTGGCTGCAATGAGTTCATTAGATTTCGCATTGCTCCGACTTCCCTGTTTGCAGAATACAAATCGTTCTAGCTAAGCTTTTTCATCGTTTCTTCGAAACAGTACCAGTCCCTATAAAATCGTTCCAAAATTATTTCGGTGTTGTTCAACGGAGTTTTGACGTCCAGTGATAGTTTCGAGCCCTTTTTGAATACTTTTGTGATCCTGTCCTGCAGAACAGCGTTCTTAATAGGCAACTTCCGAAATATTTTGACAATCTTCGGATCTGTTAAAAAGTACCGCAAAAGATGCTTTTGTGAAGTCCTTAAAATAGAGCAACTAAGGCTTTTTCACGACAAAATCTGGACACCCCTAAATACGTATATCTCTGGAAATACTTCATCAACGCGTGAAATATTTCACAGACTGATGAACGTATGTCTGTTCATTGCGTAGAATGAATTTTTGGTGATACTACAAGCTTTCAGATCGAAGATGGCGTCGAAAAAAGAGCAAATGCGAAAAACAATTGTGTGCGGTCGCAATGAAAATCCGGATCTGTCAGTAAGAAAACTTGCAAAAAAGCTTAAAATAAGTTAAGGAAATCGAAAGTTACGGGGAAGTAAACAACTATAAATTTATTAATAATGTCTCAATTGCTTCAGGTGCAATCGATCATTCTGATAGAACATGATTTTGTTGATTATCGCCGAATTAATGACATATGTGGTACAAAGGACGAATGAAGGAGCTGGGCTAAAATTACATCCCGTTACTCCCAGTTATTAAGTGGGAAAACTTTTTTTGCGATTTTTTTTTCTAGCGTTTAATTGATCATACCATAGATTTTCAAAGGAGGAGGAAAAATATCATGTGAATTTGATGGCAAAATGATGAGCATTTAAAATTGTTTGCATTAATTAGAAATTAATTGAATGGTTCATGCAATTTCATATTATTTTTGATGCTCTTTAATCTTATTTCAATTGTTTTTAATCTTTTAGAAAATTTCTAATCTTTTTATGAAATTTGTTGTCCTTTTATTGCTTTTTGTAAGATATGAATGCAAAATTTTGATTTTTCTATGTAGAATTTCAATTGTTTTTGTATATGGACATGGTTTAATGTTTATTGTTTTTTGTGATATATATATATATATATATATATATATATATATATGGAGCATCGTGTTTTTTTCATGACAAATTTCAATTGTTTTCTATGGGGAAACAGTTTATTGTCTTTTAAATTTCTTGTTGCTTGAATATTATTTTTATTATTATCACCGTAGCTGACAGTCGCTCAAATAAAGACAAACAACAAACATATTATCACCGTCTTTGAAAACAAGACCGTACAAATTGTAAATATTCTAAATTAATCTATATTGCTAAACGATTCGGATAGTTCGGGTTTTAAAAATGCTCATGGACATGTTGAAATCAAACTCATCAGAAATGCCATTGAATTCGGTCAAGAGGGTTGCTGTAACCGTAATTGGTTCGGTGATTCGGAACAGCAAGCAAGTTGGAGTTTCGAAATCGTCGTGGAGGAATGTTCAGCGGTCTCTGCTCAAGAAGCGCAGGAGAGTCGATGACACCAAATGACACACAAATAAATAGTTTTCACGTGTCTTTCAAGCCTATCAATTGGCATCGCTCGAGGTAAGGAGGGAGATTGTTTGGATCGTTCCAGTGCAGAAGCAGTTTACATCTTACGAACTTTTTCTGTACCCGTTCAATTGGAAAAATATGCACCACCCAGAGATGGCATTTTGCACTTATGTTGCGCCGGTGCGTGAGATTTGTACCTTCACAGGGATACAACCATTACTCACCTCAGATAAAGCAAAGCGCTCTTTTATTCGGTGAAAAATAAACAGAGTGGAAGTGTGCGCCTGAGATGGGATAAACTGGAGTGAGTGAACCACACTCTCTTTCAAACGATCGCGCTCACGTGCTCTCATCTGTCTTCGCCCACTTGCTCTCGCCTGCGATCACTACCGCGTACACTGAGGTGAGGACGCACCAGTGCTCTTTCTGTGATTCGCTGGTGCGATTGAAAGTTAAAACATCGTCGGAGTTGCAGAAAATTTCCGAAAAAAGGAAGCGGGAAGAAACATTATTCTTTCTTCCTTTGTTATGTAGAGTCAAAGCGAATTTGCAATCATTGCTGTATATTAGCAGTAGAGCCCACGCCAGTGCGCTCACTGGGGCGCACGCGTCAGGGAATTTAACTGCATTCGCTTCTGTGAATTTGAGAGCTTTTCTGCTCACTCTAGAGCGATCGAGTGTAGTGCGAATAAAAACCATTTTTTCTGCACTAACATGCGCTACCCGCATGCAAACACGGGGGTGAATATGAACAAGAGAGAAGAGCTCTCGTTGAGGTAGGAAGAGTGTGTAGAAAATGTTCAATCTCTCTCTACCACACTGAGGATATGGACATCACTGGCGCTACGTAGTACGGAGACCAAAACAGGGAAGCATACTCTAGGATGCTACGCACCAGCGTGCAATACAGTGTTTTCAAAGCATGTACGTCAGTGAATGCGGAAGCATGTCAACGATTGAACCCAAGAACAAAAAATGCTTTGGTCGTAATACTAGGGCCTGTTCATAAACCACGTAGACTCATTTTTGAAATTCTCAAGCCACCCCCCCCCCCCCACCTTCCTCCTCATAGACATTTGTCCATAGCATTTTTGAAAATTTTGTTTGGAGCGTAGATTTTGGTAAAAGACCAAGCCCCTTCCCCAAGTTAAGTCTACGTGGTTTATGAATTGCCTTCTAACATGTTCATCGAACCCTAGCTTCTCGTCGTTGGTTACGCCCAGATCCCAGATAAAATTAACACGCTCCAGTGTTTCAATATCCATACTGTACCGGTGATGCACGAGATTGTTAGAGCGGCTGAAATATATGATAAGCATTTCTTGCTATTGCCGTACATGCCATTATTGCCACACCAGATCAGCATGGTGTTGATGTCCGTCTGCAGAATAAACTGGATCGTGCTGAGTTAACCATTACATGCGAGGTACGGTCAGATAGATACGAATATATCCACTGCGTTATCCAATTCGGAAAACCAATATGCTCTAGTTTATCGAAGACTAGACTGTGCTGAACCGTGTCAAATTCTTTTGCAAAATCAACAATCACCGCGTCAATTTGCCTTCTCATTTCTATTTCCCGTGACGGCGTGGTAATGTAGCTTTCAAATTTGTTGTTGTTGAGCGGTGTTTCTTGAAGCTATGCTGGCTATCGGAAATTAAGGGTGAAGCAACAGCATACAGCACCTTGTGCATCCGCTTGTAGAATACTATGATTTAGCAGCACAGTTTGGAAACACCACGAAAATTTGTCACACGGTTGACCTTGCCAGACTTGTGAAAGGGAACGATGGAGGCAGTTTTCCAAACCCCCGGGAACGTTCCTTCACGTAGCGATCAGTTGAACAAACACGCAACAGGTGCTGCTGGTTACGTTTTTCAGTAACACTGGTGAAATGTCGTCTATCGCGGATCCTTTCTTGGCGTCGAGGTCTTTGATGGCTTGCGAGGTTTCATTTGGAGACAATTGGATCACGGGAATGTTGTTGGAATGCGAGGGAATATGGGCGAAGCAGTCTTGACGTGGTACAGGCAACACTTTGCTGAACACAATCTCGAAGAATATGGCGGGTCCTGAATTTAGGCTAGAATGAGCATCGTTGTAGCTGAAGTTGCAGGGAATGTGGGAAGATGATTTCTGTTTCTTCGCAAAATTCCAGAAACGCGATGAATTCTTTTTGACACTGGCCTACGAAGTTCTCGTATGTGGTTGGCATTACTGACCTGTACGATGATTCAGCATTACGCAGGATGATTCAGTCACTCTTGGATTTTGTGAGAAAGAAGCGGTGTCGTGCTTTCCGTAGTATTTTTGTAAGATGACGTAGATCGAAGGTCCACCACGGTTGGTTGAAAATTGATTTAAATGATTGTTTGTTTCGAGGTACAAAATCATTGCAGACTGCATAGCAATGATATATAGTGAACGATGTGTCGATCTCACGCAAACGGCGACTTGCTCAAGTCGTTCACAATCCAACAATGGAATCGCCTCGCAACGAAGGTGTTTTTTTTACTGCAATCAATACACCCTCACCCCGAATATGTTGGCTTGTTGATGCACTACATAAGGAGTTTATCGAAAATAAGCTATCCACAAACTTTCTTTCAAATTATGGTGAAAACCGATATTTTATTCATACAAAAAATTGATTCTTTATTGTACGAGGTTAAACTTGAACATAATGAAGACCGGATGAAATTTAAGTTATTCCTTCACGAATTTTCGAACTTTGGATCGAAAGCTCTTCATCAAGTTCCGGACAAGTGTTGCATCGCATTTTTTGAACGCTTGAGCCCAAATTTTTTTGAACTCCTGCATGTTCCCAGCTGCCTTACCAGTCTTCTTGAAGACCCTCTTCACGATTGCCCAGTAACGTTCGATGGGTCGAAGCTGAGGGCAATTTGGTGGATTGATATTTTTCTCAACGAAATCTATACCCTTTTCCGCAAGCCAATTGAGAGTGATTTTGGCATAGTGAGCCGACGCTAAATCCGGCCAAAACAGTGGAGGTGTACTATGCTTCTTATATAAAGGCAACAATCTCTTCTGGAGACATTTAGATTGATAGATTTCCGCATTTATAGTTCCGGTAGTATAAAAAATGGTTGACTTCAAACCACAGGAACATATTGCTTGCCATACCAGTACCTTTCGATCGAATTTCTCCACTTGAATCGACCTGTCCGCATCGCTCACATCCTCCCCAACGACGGCAGTAAAGTATTGTGGACCTGGAATGGTTTTTGAGTTCTCTTTTACATAGGTCTCATCGTCCATCAAAACGCATGCATCAGGACGCTGCAAAAGACGCGAATACAATTTCCGGGCCCTTGTTGCTGCTCGCTTCTTCTGTTCTGCACTTTGTTTCGAAATTTTCTGCTTCTTGTAGGTCTTCAGGTGGTTTCGCCTCTTGATACGCTGGATCATTCCGACACTCGTTTCTGCTTTTTTGGCCAAATCACGTATTGACATTGATTTGTTTTTCATGATTAGAGATACCACTTTCTGCTCCAGTTTCGGGTTGGAAGAACCGGGTTTTCTGCCTCTTCCTGGTAGCTCATCCAAAGAATAGTGTTCCCCAAACTTATTAATGATGGTTTTAACACTCGCATGATGAATTCCAAACCGCTTCGCCGATTTTCGCATAGTAATACCCTTCTCACTTAGCCATGTGTCCAGAACCTTAATTTTCACTTCCTTTTCAATACGCGACATTTTGAAAACGCAGAACTTGAACCGCACAAACAAGTAAACAAAAGAAAGCTGACAGTCAAACGCACAGCATGCAGTGTTCAGAGCATAAAAAACCACCACAAATACATGCGTACAACGCAAATGTATGTGGATAGCTTATATTCGATACACTCCTTAGTCAGATGATATTTCAGCACTATTGATATCCTCTCGCAGTTTCCGTGAAAATAAGAATGTCAAGTCGCAGGTGGTAAGCAGCAAACGTAGCTGAAAGCCTCTCACGTTCTGATAGTACACCGAATTATTTGATTTTTGCTCAGCTTCAAACCTGAACGAGAGGGGGGGATTGAAGTCTTTTCATGGAAATTTTAAATGTTTGCATTGCTGCCACCCCTATTGTAAATGAGTTAATTATATTTTAGCCTACGACTGTCGTCCACAAAATGGTTACAATAAATTTATTTTAGTTAAGACTTTCCATGGCATTTAAACCCGACAAAAAGTATTGAAGTCAAGACGCCAGTCAAATTTTAAAGCTGCAGGTATAGCATTGCTGAAAGGGTATTCCGTATTGTCTACACAGATAAAAAGAAACGTTGAATATTTTTTTTGATTTGCCATAAAATAATGGGATATTTCATTTTAATTCAAGCCAGATAACGCCTGAATCCAGTATGTTGTAAGAAAGATTGCCAATATTGTTGTATGACACATGAAAAGTTGCAAACAATTTCGTTCTTTACGCTCCCTTTAGCTTGGATTTACGAGGGGATATTTTACACGCTTGTTAAAATTAATGATTTTTTTCTGTGAAGATATAAGCACCTATTTCAGGCTGAAGCATTACCGTAATGAAAATTTAAATATCAATCAAAGTAAACAAATACACTTTTCAAGTTAACTATTTCAGATCATTTGTCTAATATTAAAACATGAAATCGTTTTGCATGTAGGTTTTTTTTAACTACACAGAAAAAAATAATTAATTTTAACAAGCGCGTAAAATTTCCCCTCGTGTAATTCCAAGCCAAAGGAGCGTAAACAATGATATTGTTTGCAATCTTTCATACAACAGGCTTGATTCAGGCGTTATTCGGCTTAAATTTACATGAAATATCCCATTATTTTCTGCCAAATCTGGCATTCCCTTTATGTGCATTAGATAACACAGAAAATTTAGTGTTTCTTTTTTTCTGTGTATATTTTTTCTATACCATGCGTTACAGCAGCTACAAGTGGGTGAATGTTGAATGATTACTAAAATTCAAACTTGTATAGAAACGCAACATTGAATATAAAACTCCAGGATTTATATGTAAACTGGAAGGAAGATTGTTTCAGTCGTCACAGTTGGGTAGAAAAGCAGAGCAGTTAGTGTTTTTTCGTAGATTGAATAATATTGAAGTAAAACATTCTTTTACCAGACGCTGCACTCAGTTTACAGTTAGGGTATAGAGCTTATTCATAAATCACTTGAGATTTATTCATATTACTATAGAAATTTTGGCTGGATCATAAACGAGAGCGCATGGATTTAAGAAGGCGAAGACGTAAATATGAAAAAGCAGTGAGTAACTTTTTCTCAATTTACCATGACAGAAATGTGTTCGTTTGTATGTTATCGCAAATAATAAATCAAGTAGATGAGTGTCAATTTGTGATCATACAAATTTTCTATCGCTAATTTCCAGGAAAATTTTAAATTTTTAAAATAATTAGCCTGCGTGCCAAACTACCGTTCCTTATCGAGCCCACCAGGTGGAGTGATAATCTTATCACAATCATCGTATCTCAGTCGTAAACTGGATCCCCCATAGCGCCAAAAAAAGACGTTCAACTTCTCCTCCCGCTCAGAACCTCGAGCAACGCCTTCCAGTCAATGAATGATCTATTCCCACAACTATCGTTTTGCCTATCTTCCAGAATTGCTCCATAAAGTTTAATTGGTCGTGAATTTTAAACACCATGTTCGCTGCGCACCACAAAAATTTACTTCCAAACATTGTCTGACGGTGCTTTTGTCCCACCCCGAGTAGTGAGAAGCAGCTGATGGCCAACTCTACCCGTGTGATTGGCTTTTATGAGCCCAAAATCAAATGCTGTAGACAGTGATTCCGCAAATTAAGTGTTTCCAAAAGAATTTTTGTGAACGAAAAATTCCATCCGAAGGCGGGCAGCAGGAATTCGCCCGTTAAGCAGCTCGTTGAAATATTCATGGATCACCGCTGTTGCTAATATAGGCATCATCTAGCGAGGAGGGGAGGCACCGATTGTGAGCGAGCGTTTCGCGGGCACGCAAATGTTCAGTTTCTCTCTTCATTAGGCGATGTATACATAATTTTTTTTTTCGTGATTGGTGCTGTGTTTCGAAATTTATGGCCAGTTGTTTCGGTTACGGGGCCTGTATCAATCTGGTTGACATCGAATGGTGCTCATTCCCCTGCGGAGCGTGGAAGTGTCCGTGTCAGCGAACCCCATTTCATTTGAATATGAATTCCCTCGGCGGGGGTGACAGAACGTATGCCGTAATGGCGTTCAAATGTCCAATGGGTTTTTTTCTTTTCTTTTTTTAAATTGTTCTACATGGTGCAAATTGATATGGAATTTTTAAATGATCTAAAATATTTACTCGTTTAAATGCAAATTAATAGTTCATTTGAATATATTTGCACTGAATGGCATGGCGCGGAATGATGACTTTTTTCTTATTTGAGTCTGTCTATTTTGTTCTCAGTTATAAAATATGAGAAGAAATATTTCCACAACTTGTTTTGTTTAATGATAATCCTAGATGAAATTATACACATCAGCTTGACTATTCGCAAAGCTCCTGTAAATGCAGTATGTAACACTGTATTGAAAAGAAATTTGAATTTTACATGTTCTAACCCAGTAATGCTTGAAGATCACTGGTATAAGACCTTTTTTTTTATTTCTTTATTTTACGTCGGCCTATTTCCTCACATGGTGACAATCAATCACCGACGCCAGGGAGCTGACGCCACCACCCGGACCCTACCTAACGACTCGTGACTATGAGCTGGGACCAACGGCTTTACTTCCCTTCCGAAGGAAGACGTGACCAAGATTTTTTCGCCTCAGAAAAACCACCGACGTCGACTGGGATTGAACCCAGACCCACTGGGGTGCCAGTAGCAGTCACGCTTACCACTACACCACCGACGCCGGCAGGTATGAGACCCAAAACTTCAAACTCTCTAGAACGCATCTCGTTAAAATCTAGGAAACATGTGTTTGAGAACCGACCTCAAATAAAATCATTGAAGACAAGAGTATCCGACTAGAAGGAAACAACAAAATTATTTCAAGTTTTGTTATTCAGCTACGCTGTTTTCCTAACAGAGGTTGATAGAATATAGATCGCAGATGTAGTTAAAATAACAAAAAATCCTCAAGAGAAAACAAAATAATAGCAAACTTTGATAAGCGTAACATTTACAGAACAAACTTTGTGACAGTTTTGTCATGATGTTGCAAAATTATATCCGCTATTGTTAGAATTAACCTTTTTCTCTACTCAGATTGTGGTTTCTAGAGAGTTATAACAATTTTTTTATAAATATGTCAAACAATTATTCAGATGAAAACGTCTTCATCCAACTTATATCATAATTAGTAAGTCGTAACAAGGTTTGTTATAATTTTGTTATTTTTATGTTATACTCTTCTGGTTATATTCGTAACCATATACCACTCTTATTTTCCATAAACTGTTTCTCACTTACACTCATTTTTGGGTCTACTTTAGGTGCCATTTAGAAGATGTTAGATGAATTATCTGTGTCTTCCTTTAGCTCAGTCGGTGGGTAGCAGCTACAAAGCAATACCATGCTGGTGGTGGCTGTTTTCGATTCCCGGCAGGGATGCCAGATATTTTTTTCAAATGTCTGTGATAAAAATTTGAAATGTCTGGGAATGTCTATAAAAGTCTGTAAATTTATTCAGAAAATTAGACTTGTTTCAACGAAATGACGTAATAAGAGAGCGAGTTATGTCATTATCGCTATTTGTGTGATTATGTTAACATGTCTGCATCTATTTCTTGGATTGTATGCAACCTTACACTATTGTTTCATATTTTTAAAGTGATGCTGAAGCTTGAAGCATTCGCATAGATGACACAATTTTCTATAGTTTTTATTCCCCTGTAACGCTCTTTCCAGTTTTGTATTTTAAAATCATAATTTTCATTTGATAAAATCAACAGACTTTTTTTTGATTGAACAATAACCGTTGATGGTGTGTACCATATTTTAATATGGTGTAAACATCACTCATGATCATCAGTATCATTATGGTCACATGAATGATTTTTGTATAGATTGCTTCTACGGTTAGTCAGTGATTATCTCTTAAATTTCTGATCTTCTGCAAGGCTCTTTGTTTTATTCTGGGAAGTTTCCTCCTGAACTTCAGGCAAAATTCCTCATGAGCTTCATGACAGCCACTCCTTATTTTCTTCAAAATTCACATTTAAGAATCTTACCTTCCGGAAACATTTGGTAACTTTTTTTCCTGAACATAGTTCTTTCTAAACTTCTGATAAGTCCTATCCTGAACTACGAAAAAAGTTTTTGCAAAACTTTGAGAAAGTACTCTCCAGAAATTATTGGAAAATCTTCTTAAGTTGTTAGAAGTTTCTTCCTGAACTTCTGAGAAGTTCTTTTCTGAACTGCCGAAATAATATCTTCTGAACTTCAGGGGAGTATTTGCCTGAACTTCGGGGAAATTTGTTCCTGAATATCTGAGAAATTCCTGCTTCAACTACTAGAAAGATCCCCCTATACTTCTGGAAAGTTTCTTCCTGATTTTATCAAAAGAATCTACAATAATTTCTGGGGTTTCGTGAACTTCGAGAAGTTCTCATTCAGAAATGCTGGAATGTTCGATTTGGAACTTCAGGGAAGCTCTCTAGCACTTCTGGGTAGTTCCAAGTTTTTGGTCTCTTCGCAACTTCTGAGAAGTCCTCTTGTGAACTTCTGAGGAGTTCCCTAATATTTTTTTTGAAAAATTCCTTCTTGACCCTACAGATAGTGCCCTCTCTGGTAGGTTTCTTCCTGAAATTCTGGGAAGTTTTTTCCTAAGCTCATTCTTTCCAAACTTCTGATTGGTCCCATCCGGAACTGCGAGTAAAACTTTATTCCAAAATTTCTAGGAAAATTCCCTTAAATTTGTTCTTGAAGTTTCTTCCTAGACTTCTGAGAAGTCCTCATCAGAACTTTTGGGAAGTTTTCTCCAGAACTTTGGAGAAGTTTGTTCCGGATCTATTGGAAAATTCGTGCTTAAATTAGAAGGAAGCCCCCAATGCTCCTGGGAAGTTTCATTTTTTTCTCTCTAAAGAATTTTGAGAAATATTTATTCTGAAATGCAGAATGTTCTCGTCTGAGCTTTGGAAAAGCTGCCAAGCACTTCTAGGAAGTTCCAACTAACCATTCGAGATGTTTCTTCCGGAACTTCTGGAAATTTATTTCCTGAACTTGAGAGAAGTTCTTTCCTCAGGACGCATCGTCCTAAAGATTTTCCTGATTTTTTGAAAAAATATAGGTAGTGCCGTTCTTGGAAATTTGGGAATGTTTTCTTTTTAATTTCTGTGAAGTTCTACTTTGAATTTCTGGAAAGAACTCCAAAACCTCTGGAAAATTCCAAACTTTAGAGAAATCCTCTTTCCTACACTTCTTTTTGAAGCTCTGATAAGTCCTCTCCTGATTCTTGGGGAAGTTTTGTCTTGAAATTCTGGTAAGTATGATCTTGGTTGCTCCCAATACTTCTGAAAAGTTTCTACCTGACCATAGGAGAAGGTTTTTTTCGCGGAAGTCTCTAAATTTCTCAAATATGATTTGTATTGTTGTGAACCTTGATTTTCGTTGTGACTTAATAGCAAAGGAGCAATATTACCAACGCTTTGACAGTAATTTTTCGCAAGGGTTTGAACACGCGTGGAATTGAACACTACATAAGTAGGGACTATATATTACCCTCGGAAAGGGCTATACGATACTAATCTCCAGGCCCATTGTGCCTCCAAGTGGCCCACCAATTTCGTTTCTTCAAGGATTTCTAGTTTAAATGATACCTACGATATTTCAAAATATTACAACAAAGCTTTTTACCGTATATACTATACTGTTCAGATCCTCGTACGTTTTAAATCCGAATGTCAGAGAATACTTTTATTTGAAATTTAAAAAAATATTTCAAATGTCTGTAAGAGTCTGCAACATAAATAAAATGTCTGCTAAATGTCTGCATCGTTAAAAAAGCTGCAATAAAAATGAAAAGTCTGCAAATTTACAGACATGTCTGTGAATATGGCATCCCTAATTCCCGGTCTGCCGGTTGCCATACAATGATACTATTGCAAAAATGGTACCTGGTACAAAAGCTCTTATTTAATAACTGAGGATGTGCATTTAGAACACCAAGTGCAGAGCAAACGAAAAGCGAACTGTGAAAGCAATACTCGAGTGAAAGCAATAAGCTTGAAATACTGAAAATAAGAAAGAAGAAGATGGTAATTTGCCTCCCCGTGGTGCAGCCTGGATAACGCTAACTGAACTGAAATCGAGCGTCTGCTTTCAGGTCAGGGACGGCTCAAAAGCAGTGCCTGTTCTCCATGTTAGGAGCGGCTGAGTTACCATCTTGTTAGTTGGCCGAGCAGGCGGCATTGTAACGATCGGCGAAGATGAGTTCGAAGTAGTAGATTAATTTGGATATCCTGGGCCACTTGTTGCTGCGGGCAATGATAACATGTGTGAGATGTAAAAATGAAGCTTTTCACACAGCAATTGAGTTTTCCTTATTTGTTCAAGAATACGAAAAACCCAACGACTATGAATATGAAGAGGTCTTTCAATATCATTTAGCAAATTATGATATCATAAGACACAAACTTAACGGAATTGATTGGCAAACGATTTTTAAGAATGAAGCAAATGTTGAAACTTCTGTTGAGGTTTTCTATAAATTATTGTTTGAAATAGAAGTTGAACAAGTACCACTCAAAAAAATTAGGCGACAAGGTAATTCGAACCTCCCAGTTTGGTATTATAAAGAAATAAAAAATTTAAAAAATCGGAAGCAAAAGGCCCACAAAATGTATAAAAGAGATTGTAACATTAATAATCTGACATACTTTTTGAAGATTTGCGATGAACTAAATCTAGCTATTAGTAATGCATATGATGAGCATAATTCAAAAACCGAACTTGAAATTAAGTCTAGTCCAAAAAAATTCTTCAATTATGTTAAAACTAAGCTGAAATCTGACAATTTTCCATCTAGAATGCATCTGAACTCAAATGTTGGTGATAACGCGGAAGAAATTTGCAATCTATTTGCAACATTCTTCCAAGAAATCTATACCACGTTTGATGAAGAAGATCGCGATTATGAATATTTCAATTTCTTCCCAGAATTTTCAAGGAACATTGGAGTTAGTCAAGTCAAATTTCAAGACATTGTGGAAGGTTTGAATAAATTAGACGTTTCCTAAGGTTCTGGCCCTGATGGAATACCACCCGTATTTATAAAGAACTTAGCATTAGAACTTACAGCACCATTATTTTGGCCTTTTAATATGTCACTGGAATCTGGGATTTTTCCCAAACTTTGGAAAAGTTCCACCAAAAGTTCCTACTAGTACTTATTTTTAAAAGTGGAAAAAAATCGGACATTTGTAACTATCGTAGAATTGCCATTATTTCCTGCATTCCTAAACTTTTTGAAGCAATTAAAGGGTGTATTCGATAAAAATGGCACACAGAAAATCTTCTGTAACTTTTGAATCGTATGAGTAAAAAACCTAGAAATTTGAGTAGATCTTATCCATAGTGTATTATTTACATCTGCCAAGTTTCATAGTTATACATTCAGTAGTTCCAGTCATGTCGTCGAAACAAGAAATTGTCCGTGAGAAAATTTTGTGCACTCACAATCAAAATCCAGGGGCGTCCCACCGGTGGATTGTTAAAAGGCTTGGAATTGCAAATACAACTGTGTCTCGTGTAATAAGAACCTTCAAGGAGCGTCTGAGTGTCCAAAGGAAGGAAGAGAGTGGTCTTAAAAGTGGTCCAATCGACAGTAAAATGGCCAGGAAAGTCGTACAACAATTCAAGAACCGTCCAAACATGTCAATTCGAGATGTCGCTAAAAAGTCTAAGATGTCAGACGGTTTTGTGCAGAAAACCATGAAGCGTGCTGGGTTACATGTTTACAAAGTGCAAAAAGCCCCAAACCGGAATTAAAAACAAAACATCACTGCGAAAATCCGCGCCCGGAAACTTTACACGAAGCTGCTCACTAAGTCCGGTTGCATCGTGATGGATGACGAAACATACGTCAAGGCCGACTTCCGTCAACTTCCTGGGCAAGAATATTTCGTTGCCAAGTCGAAGTTCGATGTTCCGGAGGATGTTCGAAAGAAGAAACTATCGAAATTTGCAAAGAAGTTTCTAATCTGACAGGCGATTTGCGGATGTGGTGAAATAAGTGCTCCCTTCTTCACTTCCGGAACAATAAACGGTGCGATTTACACGTCTCTTGTCATTCATTAAGAAGCACAAAGGATCAACTCTGTTTTGGCCTGATCTAGCATCCTGCCACTACGCTCGAAACGTATTGGAGTGGTACCGAGCCAACGGAGTCAATTTTGTGCCAAAATTCACCGGAACTTCGTCCAATTGAAAAATTCTGGGCAGTTATAAAAACGGAACTTCGCAAACATCCCAAAACTATAAAAACAGAGCTAGAATTGAAGAAAATTTGGGTAAAAACAACAAAAACACTGGGAAAATCGGTTGTACAAAATTTGATGGGTGGAGTGAAAAGGAAGGTGCGGGCATTCGGGATGGGAGACGAAATTGAATAAAACAAATATTGTAAATCAAAACTAGTTAGTATTTCTTCATTCTCTGAAAATTTCAAGAAAATCCGATAATCAGTTTAATTTTGATGAGTATATATGTGTGTGCCATTTTTATCGAATACACCCTTTATCAATGAAAAATTGTTTTCTCAAATCAAAAACAGACTGACTAAGAAGCAACATGGATTCTTCAAAGGACGATCAACTAGCACAAATTTATTGGAATTCGTCAACTACTCACTGATAGCAATGGACAATGGCAACCATGTAGAAGCTCTTTATACAGACTTCAGCAAGGCTTTTGATCGCATTTACATACCCATGCTTCTATTCAAATTGCGAAAAATGGGGATTGAGGCAGGAATCCTCAGATGGCTCGAATCCTATTTTACTAACCGTCAACAAATAGTTAGATTCAAAGGGAAGAAATCAAATCCTATTAAGGTCACTTCTGGAGTCCCTCAAGGCTCTCACTTAGGTCCCCTTTTATTCATTTTGTTTGTAAATGACATTTCCTTTTTTCTCAAAAACATTAAATTTCTTATTTACGCTGATGACATGAAACTATTTTTAGAAATAAGAAACAAAGAAGATATCATGACATTCCAGAAAGAAATAAATGATTTCTATACTTGGTGCAACAAAAGTCTTTTACAGCTGAACGTAAAATTTTTTTAATTCGATAGCTTTTAGTAGCAAACGAAACACCCCAGACATAACCATCAATCTAGGGAATCAGCCAGTTAAAAAATGTAAAAGAACAAGGGATTTAGGAGTTATCTTGGACTCGAAACTAACTTTCATTGAACATTGCAATACTATCATCAACAAAGCAAATAATATGCTTGGATTTATAAAACGTTTCTGTTACAATTTTCATGATCCGTATACAATAAAAACATTGTACATTGCATATGTAAGGTCAATACTGGAATATTGTAGCGTAGTTTGGTCACCATTTTCAGTCACCCATGAAGAACGACTAGAATCGGTGCAGAAGCAATTTTTACTGTATGCACTTCGTAAATTAGGTTGGACAAGGTTTCCGCTTCCATTTTATGAAGCCCGCTGCATGCTCATCAGCATCCAATCATTAAAAGAGCGCCATGAATTTGCATTAGTATCATTCGTAAATGATATTTTTCGCAACGCGTTGATTCAGCAGAACTATTGTCAAAACTTAATTTTTACATACCGTCGCGGCAACTACGAAATAGAAATATATTTATAACAAGCCATCATCGTACAAATTACGCCAAATTTGGACCTCTGAATCAGATGATGGCAACTTACAATAAACATGGAGAAAATGTAGGCTTTACTATGACCAAAACAAAACTAAAACAATTCTTCAATTCAATTAGATAATGACGAACGATTCAAAACATTGAAAATGTAAATCTGATGTGTTAGTTTTCTAAGGCGTACTGTATATATAAGTGAAACATAAAATATAAGCACTATTGTAACAAAACGGTCTACTATTGATTGACGACAAATAAATAAAAATAAAAAAAAAAAAATAAAAATAAAAGATCCGGGGGCGTATTATCAGCGGAGGCCGTGCGTACTGCGGGCTCCAAAATCAACTGTGGTCTAACAGACTTAGCTCCCGTCCGAAGTGTCTCCTGTACGCTAATAAGCCTAGTGTTTCTCCACGGGCAATGCTTGAGGATGACTTGCGAGCTTTTGGAGTTTTTGAGCGACGAGTTTTAAGAAACATCTTTGGCGGAGAGTAGCAGGACGAAGTCTGGAGGCGGAAGATGAACCGCGTGAGCTCATACTCGCTGGTCAACCAAAGCAATTCAAACCAAACCTAACTGGGCTATGCTTGGAATTTTGTTGTGCTATTTCGACTACTTGCACCACCGAACAATACGAAACCCAAACAATGATGCACTATGCCCGATAACACAAAAGTGCGCATCAAAGCCTCGAACACCTGTTCACAACCGATGCTGAAAGCAGGCTTCGTTAAGGTGACAGTTCACAGATGTCGAACAAAACCCTCATAAAATTGAAATTGTAATTGTTACTTGGTAAATGACGACGCCAAGCTGTGTGGAATTTTCGTTGCAATCTAAATTAAAGAATGTGCACACCAAAAAGTAGTCGTCGGAAATGCCCTAATGCAGTCTTCTCCGTGTACGCTTTGCTAATCCGATCACTACTACATGAATATTAATGTATGTGTGCTATGATGAAGACGTCGTTTGGCTACAGTAACCTTTATTCAGTAAAATGGCGTCGAATCAAGAACGCGTGCGCGAAGCAATTTTGCACAAAAGAGTGGAAAATCCAGATATGTCGCACGGCGATATTGCCAAGTCATTAAAAATCGCAAAATCGACGGTTACTAAAGTGCTAAAAAACTTTCAGCAGCGCTTAACTTTAAAGAGAAAGGTCGGTTCCGGAGGTAACCATGATTCTCGTTTCGTCGCGGAGAGGAAGAAAGTGATTAAAGAATTTAAGAAGAAACCGAATATCTCCGTTCATGATGTGGCGAAAAAAGTGAAAATGTCTCCATCGTTCGTCCAGAAAGTGAAGAAAAGTGCAGGCTTGAAATCATTCAAAGTAGGTGTTGCTCCAAATCGTAACGACAGCCAGAACAAGAGCGCAAAATCTCGATCGAAAAAATTATATGACACTATGCTGAAAGAATACAACTGCATAATATTGGACGACGAAACATATTGCAAAGCTGACTTTAAGCAGATACCGGGACTATAGTTTTATACCTCGTTGCAAAAAGGAAATGTTGCTGATCGTTTTAAGCAAAAATAAATTGTCGAAGTTCTCAAAAAAATACCTCGTATGGCAGGCAATATGTGGATGCGGTCTCAGAAGCGACATCTTCATCACGACTGGCACTCTAAATGGACAAATTTACGTAAAAGAGTGTCTGAATAAACGACTGTTGCCGTTCATTCGGGAACACAACGGTTCGGTGCTGTTCTGGCCTGACCTGGCATCTTGCCACTATGGAAAACTGGCTAAGGATTGGTACATTGCTAATGGTGTAAATATTGTCCCAAATTATTGCAATCCGCCAAATTCGCCAGAACTCCGTCCGATCGAAAAGTATTGGGCTCTGGTCAAGAGGAATCTTCGAAAAATGAATAGCGTAGCAATTGATGAGAAAAGCCTCAGGCGTAACTGGCAGAAAGCTGCAAAATTGGTGACGGATGACACTGTGCGAAAACTGATGGAAGGTGTCAAACGAAAGGTGTGGGCATTTGGATATAACAGGTCAAATTGACTTAACTGGATATGTTTTATAATTGTCTTTGTATGAAGTCTTAAATAAATGATTTACTTTTGATTTTCTCATATTTTCCATTTAATACCATTAATTTCCCGTTGACTACTTTTTGGTGTGCACATTCTTTAATGTACATGTCACACTCGTTGCTCTAGATGTAACAATTGTGATCTTGACTGTGATGAACTTATCTCAATTTTCAATTCAAAATAATGCAAGTTTCCGTTTTTCGAGCGTATCAAGAATTGTTCCTACATTTTATGTTAAACCCTTTTCCTATATGGTAATCTGACATTGTGTTCATATGATTCTGTACCTAAGCTATGCATTAGAAAAACTTTAAATTTACCAAAAATACCTCAAAGTAAATTGAACCATAAGCAGACCATTAATCTTTTAATGCCACCGACCGAAACCACTCAATGTCTACTAGAATTTCGGTTCCCTTCACCCGGTAGACAGAAATCATCCTAATCCCCGGAATTAAGTCCAACCGAGTCGTCGTCGTCGTCAAATAATCTTTTTCGCTGAAACAAAAAGCCTCGTCCTGAAGTAGCAATTTTTCGCGTGTTTGCCCAACCGGAGTGTTTTAATTCGCATTCTGCAGATCACGATTTGCATACTCAACTCGAGGCGGTGGTACGGCTGGGGACGTCATCGCGGCAGCGCGGCAGGTCGAGCGCGATGCATTTAACGCTGCATGTTTATCTAATGGAAGATTTAATGATTCAGTGGCAATGAATCTCCGCTGCGAGAATGTGAGCCGCTGCTGTCGTTTTCGGTTGCGGGTCGCGGCACGACGCCGGCGGGAAGGAATGCAATTTATTTCATTTGCAACATGCACAATCGGATCATGAATCCCGCCGCCCCGGAGCAAGTGATTAATTGGGGCTGCACGATGGAGTTGTTTGGGGATATAAAATTTGAATAAACCCGAGTGTGCGCGAATGTAATGTTCTTTTAAACGAAATCATTTGCATTGCAATCATCTCTCCGGAATGCTTAGAATAAGAAAATGAGCGTCCTCTGAGTAAATGGTGGAAGATTTTAGCAATGAGAGATGATTCATAGTTAACGTGGTTATTGAGAATCAGCGTGAGCATATTGACCACCCGTGGTTTGCTTCTCCCTGATTGATACAGTCACTGAAGTTTCACTATTGAATGTCACTGTAGTGATTCATTCTCAATGAGCAACTTCTTGTGTCCTCGTTCATAGCATCAATACCGGTCGTGACCACGTCTCTATAGATCATTTCGGGAAGAAAAAGAAAGTTATTTCGATACTCATTGAGACCATCTATGTTTTAGAAGAACTCGAGTGTTTTGTTTTAGATTTTAAAGGTCCCCCTTGCGTACATTATTTCATAATAGTAAATAAGCGCATTCCAATAGCGGGTTTATTGATTGTGTGCTGCCTATTTCATTAAAGACCTCGTAATATTCAAAGTAAAATATTCATATGTTAATAATCGGTCACCTTTACATTTCTGTTGATAACTTGGAACTTTCGGTTTGGCATACTGTTGACTAGGTTTTGCGGTACAGTTTTCTCAATATATCCCTATGACTCAAAAAAAAAATTCAGCTGGTTTCCTGCTTATCCTTAGCATAAAGTTTACATACCAGGATACCTCAGAGGTTTACCACCCCAGAGCCAGGAGATTGAGCTGGCCTACCTGAGCAGGAGCGAATAACTTGATAACTGGCCTTGGTATTAAAGAGCTCAGATGAAGAGGTAAAATACCTGATGATAATACCACAACATTGTTCCCACAATGTTATGCAAATACCTTTTGAGTAGGAGAAGGAAACTCAGCTTTCAATGAGTCCGTATTTGGATGAGTAGTCAGCGGTGATGTTTGGGTTCCAATTCGGTCTCTACAAGTGAGTTGCAATGTATCGACACTGGATGAATTAGAACGCTTTGATCTCTGTTTCTGGTCTTTCGAGGAAGTTTAGTCAGGCAAGGCTCACTCGCCAGAGGAAACACGATGCGAGGATATATTCGTTAGCACGGTTCAACGAGGACTGAACGGTTGGTACACCGTCTCATTACCGAAGATTGAAAACGCAATGTCAAGGTTGGGACATCCCATACCGGCGTCTATTAGGAACAGAACGCAGACTAGCAAAGGACTCGTCGCTTCGTGATCAATACAACGCATTTATGGAAGACTACATCAGGCTTGGTCATATGCGTGCTTTGGAGAAACGGATACGGAGTTGTTACAGCGGTGCTAACTCCACACCATCCAATTATAAAGGAGGCAAGTACCACTACCAAGACGTGCTGCGGAGTGTCACCGACGTACTAATGACAGAGGGCAGTCATTCAGTAGGACGTTCGGTCCATTATACTCCGTAGTCGCACAAAACAGATCATGCTCGTGTCGGAAGTTGAGAAAATGTTCCGACAGATCCTCGTTCATCAACCGGAACGCGCATTGCAGTGTATCCTCTGGCGTGTTTCACCTAAGGAAATTGTCAAAACTTTTGAGTTTAGCACAGTAACGTACGGCACTAAATCGGCGCTTTTTCTTGCTACTAGAACGCTTCAACAGCTGGTTTTGGATGGAGAAGGCAAATATCCGCTCACAGCGAGAGTGGTTTTTGAAGACACCTACATGAATGATGTCATCACAAGAGCGGATGAGGAAAAAATAGCAGCTATCTTGCAGGTACAGCTTAATTCAATGATGTTAAATGTTGGATTTAAGTTTCGCAAATGGGCATTGAACTGTCAGGCGGTGCTAGTAAGGGTTTTTGAGGAAAATCTAGCGATTCGATCGGCAGAAGGGATTGTCTTGGATCCAGATCCCTCAATCAAAATACTGGGATTGACTTGGATGCCGTGGCCGATACAGTCAGGTTTCGGTTATCAATTCCAGTTTGAACTCTGACACAACGCTGACAAAACGATATGTCTTGTCGGTGATTGCCTACTCTTTTGATCTTTTGGGGATCTTGAGAGCCGCCATAATATCGACAAAAATATTCATGTAGTATTTGTGCATTGCGTGATGAAGAAAGGCTTGAGTGGGACCAGCCCCTTCTTTCGACGGTGGGTGAGTCCTGGCGCAAATTCCACGATCAGTTTTCACTGTTTAACGCTGTGTCATCATTCCGAAAGCTGCCTCAACCGAGATACACTGCTTTTCAGATGCTTCGGAGAAGGCATATGGAGCATGCTTGTACATGAAGACCCAGAATGTCAACGGGGAGGTGAAGGTCCGACTTCTTACCTCCAAATCATAGCTGGTCCCATTGAAATGCCAAACGATCTCCAGACTGGAGCTGTGCGTGCAGCCAAACTTTTCGAAAAGGTCGCAAAATCGATCAGGTTCAATGGAAGTCGACCTTTTGGACAGATTCCACTTGCGCTCTGCATTGAATAGAAGGACCTCCAATCACTTGGACTACCTTCGTCGCTAACAGGTTGTCAAAAAATACAGTCCATTTCCCAAGAATCTCACTGGCGACATGTTCATCGTGGCCAAGCTGGCTAAAAGGAGAAAAAAATAAGTGGCCGTTTGAAGCATTCTATGGAAGCAGAAAAAGCCAAGCACCCGGTCATTGTGCCAGCGCGGCATCTTTTTACACGCACGCTACTACGATATTACCATGAGAGATTGCTCCACGCTGGACCACAACTGCTGTTGAGCGTTGTTGGGGTTACGATTTTTGCCATTAGGAGGAAGTGTCACGCTACACATTGTGCACAGGTGTCAAAGGTGCTTCCGCTCTAAACCATCAACAGTTCAACAACAAGTGGGAGATTTGCCTGCGTCGCGAGTCACGGTTTCCCGCCCTTTTTCTCGTTCAGGCGTAGACTATTTTGACCCAAACTACATAAGACCAGCTCCACGGCATCCAGCAGTTAGAAGGCATACGTTGCAATCTTCCTTTGCTTTTGCATTAAGCGATACAAATGGAACTCGTCACAGATCTGTCGACCTACAGATTTCTTCAAGCTCTTAGGCGGTTTATTGCCAGGTGAAGACGTTGTACAGATACCTTCTCCGACAATGGTACCAACTTCGTTGGGGAACGGAAAAAGCTGCAAGAGTTTCTCAAGCTGCTCAAGGATGAAAACCTGAAGTTGTCACCAGGGATTTAGCGAAGGATGGAATTCAGAGGCACTTTAGCCCCCCAAGTGCAACACACTTCGGAGGCCTTTAGGAGGCAGCAGTTCGCTTAGCAATAATCCACATATTAAACATGTATTATTAACACCAGTACGCTGCTCACGCAGGTGGAAGCATGCCTCAATACCTGCCCTCTCACTCCTCTGACCGAAAATCCCAACTAACAACTGCTCATTTTCTGGTCGGAGAATCCCGGTAAGCATATACCGGGCCAGATTTTACGGGAATTCCTTCCAATCGGCTCAACCAACTTCTGGAAGCGATGGTGTAGAGAATGTTTGTGCCAGCTTCAAGGGCGAGTGAAACGTTAGAAACCAGCTATTCCCATAGACATCGGAACGCTTGTAGTCATCAAGGATGACAATCAACCGCCCATGCACTGGAAGATGGGTCGAATCATCAAGGTACACCCAGGAGAAGACGGAACTGTGAGTGTGGTCACCTTGAAAACCGCAAATAGTTCGTCCGGAGGAGAAGGTGTGCATTCTGCCATTCCAGGACGATAACGATAATGCGGAGCATGGCGAAACATCAGTCCAACCCGAATAGATCCCCTTCCCATCCCATACGGCGAAGATGTTTTCTTCTTTCTTTATTTACAGAAACTTCAGCACTTTCTGGGTGGGTGAGGGATGTTCGAGAGCAGGACCACGCGTAGCTACGCGTATATGTCGAATTTCGAGTGTTGGAGTAAAAATCGTGGTCTATCGAAGTGAGTACTCCGTTGTCCAACAAACGTAGCGTAACGTTATGGGTTTCGGGAGATACTCTTTCGTTGGGGAACTCTCCGCCGGAGTAGGCTAGCATCAACGTGAGGGCTATGCCTTGACAAACAGCATGATTAGGGTTGTCAGGGCGCCTATGAACCAGAAGACATCATTTAACCGGCTTGTCCGAAAAGCAAGGAAAACTCCGAAGTAGTAATAACATGTCACAGGAACATATGCGCCAGTACAAGTTGTGCAGAGTCCCTTTGGGCCCCTTCTAAGGATGCGTCATCGCAGAGACACGTCGGAAACGGACAAAAAAGTACGAGAAGCGTCGGAAAGGTGTAGTGGCACAGGCATGACTCCCCTTCCTCTGCCCCGACGGCTTGATGCTAAAACCCGAAACAAGGTAGTTCGATACAGAGTTGTTTTTTTTTCCTTTATTCGTGAATCCCGACCGATGAATGAGGACCTCAAAGCCAAACCCCCATCAGCAATCAGATAGCTGGAGCAGGTGAAATTTTGTAGCTTCTGCTAGAAGTGAGATGAATCTACCAAAAAACTCACATACACAAGTGGGACAGTGGGCACTGTTGAATTTCAATAAAAAGCCATACAAATCTGAAAGCAGCTTTGTCAAAGCGAGTTATACCGGCTTAACCGTCCTTATGCATTAGAAAAAGGTTACACATAGTGCAACAAAAATTGACCCAAAACTCTATCCCAAAAACTTATGCTTGAACAGATTTTTTATATATTGGTCGAATAAAAGGTAAAGATTCCAAAAACGACATGAAGAACCTCATATATTTGTACCGTTAGACGGCTGAAAATTCATTATCTTAAATGTACTAATCTTCAAAAACATCATCTCATAGACCAACCAGAGAATTAAGTCACATACTATATACTCTGGAACCGGTGCCAGTTGGGCCCAAAGAGGACACTTTTGGAACCCCTAGTATTTGTACTTTTCGACGGTTCAAAATGCATCGTTTTGAATACTGATATCCGAAAACATCAAGCCATTGATCTACCAGTGCATTTGGCCACATTCAAATACTCTGGAACCGATTCTGGTTGAGCCAAAAGAGGACAATTTTGGAACCTTTATATATTATATAACCTGCAAATAAAATCATGAATTTTGAGACGGAACCAGAAACGGTTCTGGATACCCATGTTTCCAGAATGGCCATTTGAAAAAAACAGCCAGCATGTCGCTCTGAGAATCCATACCTTCATTTGAGGCCAAGATACCAAAAATTGATTTATGAATTTAGTTTTGGGAGCGTGTCAAAGTCTTGGCTCATTTTTTAACCTGAATGCACTTTGTTTAACTTTTTCGTAGCGTCACTTCTAGTGGCGATGAAAGCTGTTACTGCCCAGAAAATGTTTTCAAAAGTAAGGAAAAGTTAAGTTAGAAAGTTTCCGATCCCTAGTTTATTTCGTTTAGTTAGATCTTTTTTTGAGATGTTGATTGGTCTAAAACGACCCCAATGCACTAGGGAAGGTTAAAGCAACGCAACAGTCCGAACACAAAGTATGTAAAACATTTTAATATCACGAAATTTAGGCATATACAAAGTGGCATTCGATTATGCGATAATGTTGCCAGGTCCATAGACGAATTGATGTGAAATTTATCAAAAATTTATGCAAATTACTTTTGATGAGAATACAGTAAACCGCAAATCATCAAACTACCAAAATGTTTGGAAACTTCATAGTAATCTTACAAAATATTGAATTTGTTTCAAATTCATTTTGCCTGTGTAAAGACTCAAATTTAGGTAAAATAAACTTCATGAACAACTTCATTTTCATGATCCGACAAGAATGTAGAAGACACAAAGTTACTTTCGTCACTGGTGAAATAGTAAATGTCATATCAAAATGCAGTGACGTGACTTTTCTGTGCAAATCAAATGAAGATAGTCTCACATTACTAAGTGAAATAGGTCTCGTTCCTCTTGCAATGACTTTTCCTACCTTATCTTTATTCTGAGTCGACCTCTTGCAGAGGACTAATATTTCACATCCATGCTACCTCTGTATAAATGCATCTCACAAATGATCGTCACCCTTTGGATGCGGCTTGATTGCATCAGCAAACAAAACGCCCTGGAAAGACTCACCTAAATTAACCTTGAAATGATCGCTTCCGAGGCAGACAGGCAATAATTGCTTTATAATAATGCTCCTTCCCACAGCAACTTCGTGAGGAACGGCGCGAGGGAAGAACGTTACTTGGCACATTTTCGAAGCCCCGCCGATTGTCGATTGTGCTGCTTGATATTGTTTTTGTCCCGTTCCGTCGCTCTCCTTGGAATGCTTCGTCACGAGTCACGGTGTAATGTCTTAAATGGGTTTTGATGATTTGCAGAAAGGCACACAAATACAGACCACGCTCCACCCGGGTGTCGGTGATCTTAAATGGCATGACGTTGACTGATTTATTGCCGAAGCAGTCGATTGTCTTTAGCACCCCGTGCTGTCAGTGATTACGCTAGGGACGAATGATTTGTTCGAGAATAACTTGAGGATTTCTTGGAAAACTGTCAAACTTCTTAATAGGAACTCAATGAACCTCTACTTAGGATTGCCATCGATCGATGAAGCCATCAACAGTCTCATAATTCCTCAATCATCCCATACTGGCCTGCAAAAGGACAGAAAATAACACTCTTTCTCTCAATCAGCTCTCATTCACGATCTGAACATCATAATTACATACCATAAATGAGACATCAGTTTTTCTGGTCCCCTTTTTGGAGGACTCGGTCGCTCGATTATCGTCTCCATCGGATAGCGAGTGGCGTCATTATCCACGATCAGTTGCACACAACGCCCGGAGAACAGTTTTTTTTCTGTCTGATTCATTCCCCATCGGATCAGTTAAATTTGCCATAAGTCGCAACTCATCTTCAACGTGGAGCAGTGTGGGTAGATTGGACGATTTTGCTTGAAACAGACTAAGTAAGAATCAATTGAATTATTTACATTTATTTGCAATCTGAAAGTAATCCACTGGCAATTCTTCTATCCGAGGGGGCAACAAAAGAACAAAAATCAACAGATTTTCCAAAGCGTGTCAACATGTCTCGGAAAATAATGAACCACTAAAGAGCGAGTCTTGTGCGAGTCAGCCGTTTTGTAATCGTGGAGAGATTCCGATTGCCTTTGCACAGATCAAAGCCCCGTCTTCCGACGCGCAGATATTCTTGGCCTACCGGTGAGTGTGACCCAGCGACGATTACGACGGCGATGAGTGAGTCTTTCATCGAGCATGCATGCTGAAAGCAGTGTCCCAGCCAGCGACGACGGCGGACGTAAACGACAACAACGGTGCGATGTGATCTTGATCCTATAATGAGTGGGAGTCGTCGTCGTCGTCGTCGTCGTCATCCTCGTAGTTCGATTTACGATCTGTGCATGCTTGTAAACCTTCTTTTCTTCCAGCAGATGTTCCTCGTCATGGCAGTCAGTGATTTCTTTAGAAGATCTAGCGAAGGGGAAGCTGACGATGTGATGACGATCGGCGGTCTTCATCAACGTCGTCGTTAGCACATAGGCCACAAAGTCGTGTCACACATGTGTCCGCGCCTTAGCAGATGATATACGGCCGATTGCTGACGAGCATTAAATCGATACTTTTATGAAGTTTAAACAAGAATGAGGAACGAGAGGGATATTTGCATTGCGATGGACGGCCTTGTTGTTTAGAAACGCCGTTGGATGCTCGGGTGAATGAAGATTCAATGCAGCTGGAGTTGAAGTAGCTAAGTTGTGCTATTTTGAAATTGATTCAATTTCACTCCGCCATAAGAAATTAAATCAAATCTGAAAAATTACTTCAGTTCTTGTTTCATCAGATTTTAGCTCTTATCGTTATTATCGCCGTTTGTTTCTGAATTAAATGTGCGGCCAATTATAAAGTCGAGTCGACCGTCACTCTACTATTTTGCTTTTACAGTTGTCGAGATCGATGAAATTATGTCGAATTGGTCGACTTAATCGACCGCTCGAAAACTAGCACGCTCATTTTTATTTACCCCAAATTGAGTTGTTTTTGTAACATAAAAAAGGCTAAAACGTCAAACCATGGCTAAGGCGATTTATGAAAATAATAATAATAATAATAATAATAATAATTTATTTCAGAATTATCTAATACAATTTGTGAGTTGATCTTCGTACTGTAGATTTGGGTTTACCTTGCAACAGTTGATTAGACTAATGAATGATTTCATGTATGCGTAAGAACGATTCACTTATTAGGCTAAGAAGGAAAAATTAACATACAAAAAAAAAACCTTCAAAAATTTGCTTATGAGAAACGGAGATAGAGGAAGAAAAAGCTTAGCATTAATATCACAGTGGTCGTTATATGGCAAGTTCTTGGAGGAGGGGATTTGTTGAAGACAAACAACTGATACGGAACTTAGGTATAAGCCTCAGAAACCAATAGTCAATTCTCTCGACACCGGAGAGATTATGTACATCGTCCGTGAAATGGACCATTTCCAATCTCAGCATCATCTTGAGTAGTCGATTTTGCTTGATCTGTATTTTGTTGCGCTGGCTTCTAGCACAACTATACCAGGCAGGAAAACCATATAATATATACCATATAAGCAGCATGACGGCGTAAAATCAGATGATCACTCGCCATATCTGGAGGTATATAGATACCACCGACAATAAGCGAGTGACCCAAACATGTTCAATAGTATGATCAGTTACCTCCAGTGTCGACGATGATAAACTGTTATGCACAGCAATTAATACACCTACGGAACGTTTCTTGTTGCTGGTAAGTGGATTACGGTCACGTCGATAGACCGTGTAGCTCTCGTCAAACAGCATCCGGGATTCGATAGCGTCATCCAGCCAGGTTTCTGTTAGAACCAATATATCAAACGAAGACTCGTTCGCTGCAGTGTAGAAGTCGTCCAGTTTTGTGCGCAGCCCCCGTACATTTTGGTAGTATATAGAGAGCCCTGTAACTCGGCCGGACATTGCGGAATGAGCAGGCGTAGAGAACCTACAAACAGCAGACGACTCAGGCAGCGTATTATTCAAAGCTAATGTATGCTTGCCTGCATTTGGTGTTTGGAAGACCCCTCATCCGTCCTCACACACAGGTCCGGGATGACTGTTGATCGCTGGCAGGAAATGCTCGACTGTGGTGAGGGGACTTGGGGCTTCCTTACGGCTAGCAGGCTCGCATCCCGGTAGTTGTCGATCCGCATAAAATTGTTGATTAGTCGCTGATTGTCTAAGGGGAATAGCTTCATCAGGTGGCGAATAATGGCTGTTAAATCGAACTTGCCTGTTATGGCGGGCTGGAAGACCCTTCTCCTGGCCCAAACACAGGACCGGGACGACTGATGAACGCTGGCAGGAATGGCTCGACTGTGATGGGGGATACAGGGCTTCCAACGTGCAAATACTGGTGCGTCCCGGGGAAAAACATCTTAATTGAAATTCATGACCCGGGTGACATATGGCGATGTCTCTTGTGGTTGAAGCAGTGATGTCATTGGTCTCCTGGTTTTCAATGGAATGCGAAATTTTTGAGAACCATAGTTTTCAAATTCCCTGAACAACAATCCCGCAGGCCAAGTTGTTGGATCCAGCGCCTTGGATTTCAGTGATGGATCTAGTCCAATCTTGAAGGACACGAAATTTATCATGCTAATGTCCTTATCCTTGGGGACAAGTTTAACTACATCCGGATCAAGGTCCAACGCGAGATTGGCTTTTACCATGCTACAAACAGCATCATTGGTAACATCTGGTTTAATCCTCGACAGGTATAACCAAAATTTGTGATCTCTTGTATCATTAAAGATGGGGACAGAAACAACGTCGTCTTGTGGTTGCTTGGACCAAATTCGACATTTTCCTGGTACCATCGGGAAATCGCGGGGGCGCTTATTAGCTCGGCGTGGATCAATCAACGGCCAACAGTTGTTTGCATTTGTCAACGCAGATGCAGGTGCTGGTGCTGTTGGTTTCACATTCATTTGTTTGATTTCGGTACGAAGTTCGGTGATTGCAGTGGTGAGTGTAGCAAGCGGAGACTGTTCATCAGCTCGAGATGAAATTGCGCGGAAATGCGAATTCTCAAAGAGCTCAGCGCACTCATCACACATCCAGAATAGATTCTTTTTATGTGTCGTGAAGTATGATAACATGGCACGCGTAAAACCACCAGAGCATGTTTGCATGTGGAAAGTAGCGCCACAGTAGCCACGACAGATAACATAATCAATGCCAGTGATCGACTCACAGCATTCGGCACAGGTTTTTACCATTTTGAGAACGCCTTTCAGTATTCAACGTAGTGCAAAACTTCCAAATAACGTTGATCACGTGCTCAATGTTTCTTCGTTGTTTATTGATCTACGGCAGATAAGAGAATGGGCGCGGAGACGGGAAACTTTTTCTACACAACATGCCAGCTAACACAGGATGATCAGTAAACTATTGGAAATAACAAACGAATTCACAGCTGAACGACACGATAGTTACATAAATGAATCAACAGTACACTTGCGCGGCGCGAGTATACACATATGTGATTAAGTATTTGGTTTGCAATAATTGAAACGTAAAAAACTTCCACAGGTATGAACAAGTAAACCGTACACAATAACAACAACTCAATTTACTCAATTTACTAATATATATAGTCAAGGGATATTATAATATGAACTGGAAATTACATCTGTGCCGACTGCTGTTTTGTTGCAATTGTAGACATACTTCCGCATCCATCATGAACCAGAAAATTTAGACAATGAGAAAAAAAAATTAAGTTTAAATTTTAAATTAGAAATAAGGAGAAAAATTAGTATTTTCCATTAAATTCCAACTATCTTTGCTTATCTTGACAGATACGTGTATTTCGTCTACAATGTGCAGACTTCTTCAGTGTCTCTTACTAATAACTCGACTTCGACTAGTACGAGACACTGAAGAAGTCTGCACATTGTAGACGAAATACACGTATCTGTCAAGATAAGCAAAGGTAGTTGGAATTAAATGGAAAATACTAATTTTCCTTCTAATTTCTAGTTACAGATATTTCACTTAACAGTTCAAACCCTCTAGAATTCAATTTTAAATTATTTTATAATACCTGATGATCTGGTAGACCTGAAAGATATGATAATGGAAAATTCTGATATGATTTGCCGGTCGCACCCCCTCACTTTGCTATTGTCAGATTGACAACATTGCCCAGGCTAGGCCAACCAGCGTCTCCATGTTTCAACTGGCAGTCTTTTGTGATCATATGACTCGTGGAAGCGTGAAGTAGGAACTTGTGAGGACCGGAGGTCGGTCGCATCCTCCTTAAATGTTGTCAACTCACCATTTGAAGCCCCACTTAATCAATAAATAATGATATTGATAAACTAAGAAGTACATGAAAAAATGTAAAACATGAAAATGAATGTAAAATATGTATATAAATAAATGAATGGATGAATAAATAAAAAAAATAAATAAAAAAAATCTAAGCATAAAACTTAGTGAACTATATAGAAATATTATTAACGAAAATTATCAATTAAGAAACACATAAATAAATAAATAAATCTTTGAATAAATAACTTTATCAAAAAGAAAATAGATAATTGAATGAAAAATTTATTTAAAAAAATATAAATTAATAATTGAAAAAAAAAATTAAACTTATAAATTAAAATACAGATATCTAATCTAATCTAATCTAATCTCACACTAACGCCGCCAATTCTTGAAGGCATCCTGGAAAATGATGGCTTCTTGAATACCTCATTTTTCTTGTCATCAGCCAGGCCAACTGCGTAGTATGTGCTGCTTAGAGGATTCCAAGAAATAGAGCTATTCCAGAAAGATCTAAAATCGCTCTACTACTCTGAATCAAGGGAAGGAAGAAAGCGTGGACCTCCCGTACCAAACGCTTCCATGTAGAGTTTAACAGTGTGATAATTTGTACTTTATCGTTGGGAGCATAGATGCTAGAAAGATTAGTTTATGTTCCTTTTGCCTGTGTGTGAACTTTTGGCATTTGAACCAATAGCCTGACAATAATTGCCAAGGTTAAAGCGCCTTATCTCGCTCAATGGGGGCTAGGCGGACTAAAGTTTATGTCGATGGATAAATGCGAAGCTGGAAATAGCATAAACAATATTGTGAAGGGATGTTGTAATATAAAATAAGGATAACATGTGTACTGGCTACATGTTTTTCGATTGTTGTCCTACTGCAATTGTAGAAGGACTTGCATTATCATTGCCATGAAGGAAAAAAATTAAAATTTTCATATAATACCCGGAAATTCCATGGATGATCCAAAAAAATATACCGTGTAAAGACTATTTGCATTTTTCGTGGTAGAGAAAGATTTCAGCATGCTAGCTTACCGGGGTCGCGCTCCCTACATTGCGTTGGTGGAACTGCCTCATAAGATATAGCTGACGAGATACAGCGTTTCTTACTCAGCCGCTGCTGGACAGACTTCCTCAATCTAGCTGAAGTCAGAAGGACAACAGTGCCCAAGCTGCAGTAACAGCTAAGTACGCAACCTTAACTGGTGGTCTTTGTCATCTCTTGACCCGTGGAAGCATGAGGTAGGAACTTGTGAGGACCAGAGCTATGTTGCGAGGACGCACGCTCCATCACAGTTGTCGACTTAACATTTTACTGCCATCTACATCTTTCATTTCATAACTTACCTAAAAAAAATCTTCCTCGCATTGAGGACTGCCTCCACCTTTTCTGTGGAAAATCCTGGCTCCTGCTGCCTTGCTCCTGGTTTTAACATTTCCAGATTTTGTCGTGGAGTTCATCCGAAATTGTATGTTCAATTCCGAACAGTTTTTGCTACATTTCGGGATCATTATGCAGATCTTTGGATGGATTGATATCAACATTATCTATGTATGTATCATGTCGGACATAAGTTAAGCAACTGAGTTGAGATACAAAGATATGGTTTTCAACAAAACGAAAAATTTTCAGCAATGTGAAAAAAAGAAAGTATTTATTGACGACATGTGAAAACAATGTTTGCTGTTAGTTAATTTTACAGAATAAAACAAAACATAAAAGTTCATAAAAGTAATGTATTAAAAGTGACAAAAGTTAAATAACTGAAATATATCAATTGATTTTCAATTACTTTGTCAGAAGTTTGTAGCGTAGCTTGTATTTGTCTGCACAGAGGCGCATCGTCGAGGCATAGATTCAATTAACCTGCCAATGGTTTCCATCGGAATTTCTACCCAAACTTTGGACGGTTGAGAGAGCTTAAAGGCTGACTTAAAGTGAATTGGTACGAACAAAAAGATTTGTAATTCGTGATTAAACAAGTTTAAAAAGTCTTCAAAGTAACAACATTAGATGGGGGACATTTCTCCGGTTCGAACGAAATCTCGAGCCTAATTCCTATTAGTGGAGCCCATCAGCACCCGCACAGTGGAAACAAAAACAGAAGTCGGTGCTTTGAAAACGCCCAATATTTTTCGATTGGTCGAAATTCCGGACTATTCGGAGGATTCATTAGCTTCGGGTCAAAATCGATCTTGTTGGCAGCATTCTACTCCAGAACCACCTTGGAGTAGTGACAGCTGGCCAAATCGGGCCAAAATATGACTTTGTCCCTATGCTTGCATATGAACGGCAATTCACGCTTTTGCAGACATTCTTCGATGTAAACTTGGGATGTCATCGTCGAGGATGTGACAAAAGGTTTCGTTTTCAGGTCACAACTGAAAATCGAACTTGTCGGCAAACACGAGCTTGAATCTTCCCGGCACATCCCTACGTCCAGTCGCAATGTCAAACTTTTGACCGGGAAGCTGCTTAAAATCGAGTTGGGTGTATGTTTCGTCATCGATCAAAGCGCAGCTCTTGTGTTTCGTCAAAACATGGTCGTACAAGAGCCTTGCGCGCTTTTTGGCAATGGAATTCTGCTTCATGTGCCGGTATGGATGTTTAATGGCTATGTACGACTCGTATACTTCCCTTGCAGGGATATTTCGCATCGTTTGAAAGTTGGCGTTGTACCTTCTTGGCACATCTCAGATCGAAAGATCGGGGTTGGCTTTGTGGATATCGGTTGGCATTTATAATAGAAACGCGATTATAAGGCTTATAACTACAGTCGTCTTTTACTTCGACTTACTAATCAAAGCGCGGAAACAAGAATGACATTCGTACGATTTGTCAAGAGGGTTGTATACACTGAAAATATTAACTGGACTGTGCGCTGCTTCAAGGGAACCTCCACAGTACGCCCCCTTCAATCACCTTATACTATAGCCGGATGATGTGACTTTTGTTTTAAAATCCAAAAATTCAGCTGTTTTTCAGCTCCATCCAGGACAAATGCAGGCTTACTTCGATCGATTGAAACACTCTGCCGTCTTCCTAACATCAGCAAGTCGAAAAATTTGTCACGCCGTTGCACCAACTGGTAGGGTCCCTCATAAGGCTGCTGCAACGATGACTTCACCGAAACTGCCCGGACAATTCAGGCTGCTTGAACATTTTCGGCTTGCAATGGCGCGATATTTTTTTAACATTTAGTTGGTCGAATATCCTATGCAGTTCTTGAGCGTAATCTCATCTTGAATTTGATTGTCGAAGAACTCCCCAGGAACAGCTAGGTTGCTAATCATAAACCAGCTCTACAGCAGTGAAAGTAAATAGTGTTCAGGTGGCTACGGGAAGTGGAAATACAGTTTTTTTGTGAGAAAATAATAGGCAGATCCTGGCTTTTAAAAGGTAAACAAAGACGACGAAAAATTACCTGCTCTGTGGAAATGAGCACCAGTTGATCAATTCAGAGTGTTTTCAGTGAAATAAACAGTGTGAACCGATTAAATATTGTGTTCTGCTTTCCTATTAGCAGTATGGCAATGATTCACTGCAGGTAAGTTGATTATTTTGGCATATTTTGTTGAGCAAACCCAAAGTGTGCATGTGTGGATGAGGAAGCCATCGCTCCTGCCATAAGGGGATTCCATCGTGTATGTCCTTAATGTATTTTTTTTTTTTATTATTCTTGATAATCAAGACTTTCAGCCTTGGGCTGAATCATCTTCCGTCGTGGCGCTCAAACACCTTTTAGGGAATTTAAGTTACTTGTCCGGGTTTGAGATTTGAACCGTGGTCGCCTGAAAGAAATAAATTAAATAAGCAATTTATTTATAAATGAATGAATAGAAAATAAGTGAAAGAGAAAGGAAATAACTTAACTCATTCAAGAGGACTGACAAAGAAAAATAGTGACAAAACTTAATGATGTTGCAAGTATGAATATGTTAATAAATCAAAAAATAAATTTATGAACAACTTGATAACTTAACAAATAAACAATTTTGTGAATTAATAAATTCTGAAACTTATATGCTTATCGTATAGAAAAAGACATAATAGACGGAACATACGGATTAACGCACAATTTTTGTACAAAGAATCCGTCCAAGTATTGACCAAAAATAAATAATTTTATAATAAAATAATTATAATAAAGAACAATTGATTAGAAAACAAATACTTAATTTGCACAAATTATTTATGTACAAAGAATTATTTAACAAATAGATAATGGACTTAATATACAGCAATTCCAAAATAAAACATATATATGATCTCTCATAACTTCAAAGTATGTATAAGAGCCGTATCTTTTTTGTATAAGGTTATTGTATTCATTGCTTAAATGTTTGATAATATTCATAGCTTGAATGATAAAATAAGTTAAATTTTCAATGCGAGTGTTTGAGTATTTCCTTGTACCGTTTTGAAATTATTTGAAGAAAAATCTACATGGATGTGGATTATCAAATGCCGACAAATCATATACTTTTTCAGTTTGATAATATAAAGAAGATTATCTGAATTTGTTCTACTAGACTTTGAATTGAGTGTTGCGCTCAAATAAAATGCTTGAAGAAATAATAACATTCTAGGGTTTTTTTTCATTAGGGCGTATCTACAATTGAGAGATTCTCTCCGGGCTCGCTCTCTTTTTTATTCATTACAGTGCCATTATAAAACTTACGAGGCATTCTTTAGTACAGATCGAAACACAACAGTACTGGCTAGCATACTCTACAAATAGTAGAATAAAAAACGTAAAGGTGATTGGTTTATGAATGGAAGAGAGCGAGCCCGGAGAGAATCTCACAATTGTAGATTCGCCCTTATGAAAAAAAATCCCTAGCAATATAATTTCACGATGACTGTATGTATTAAACAATTTTTTAAATGTCATCGTCATCTCGTTTCATTCAACAAAGTGCAGCAGCAGCTAATAGACTAACAGGACATCCATATTCCACTTAAGTTTTCGTCTTTGTACAAAAAGTTGAGTAACTTTTTGTGATGCATTTTGTCAAATGCTATTTAAAATTTATCTGAATAAGTGTTTAATGAGTTTAATATCGTTTAAAACTCAATCACTTTATTAGTTACTGAAGAAATGTAATTGACTGCTGCATTCACCGCTAAGTCAAGAGACACAGACTTTAAGAATATGTACATTAAACTTATCAAAGACTGGTAGTGCCGGTAGATTAGTTCAAAACAAATCGAAAACATTTGCATCTAACTTGGGGGAGGTCTTCTGAACATTGGAACACTAAAGCTCTATTTCACCGAAAGTCATAGCTGCATCCAGCATTGATACGTGATCTCGTTACATTGTTGCATACTCATTCATTCCATTCGGTTATCTGATGCCACAAAACCATGTCTAGAACATGGTGCTTTGTCTTGATCTTCGCTCCAATCTTTCTCCATCCGCTTACGATCATGCTGACGTTAACGAGTTTTCTCCGAATGGAAAAATTGTGGGAGGTAACCTTCCTCATTCCCCCCCTCTCTCTCTCTCTCACCTACGCTATGAATATGATAAATCGGTAAAGATCGATTGCTTTTGATTGGTGCTAACATTACAACCAATCCGATCTTGTAGCCGTGCATCCTTGGTTGGTCACGCAAATTACTTGGAACTATTGCCGAGCGCGTCCTTCGTCGGCGTGCATCCGAAATATAAATCTCCGTTCCAAATTAAGACATTATTTACCTCAGCACAAACGGCTGCCTCCCCTCGTCCGTCCCCGCCAATTCAGTTCCCAGTTCTTGGTGCCGACGTTCCACTCTCACCGCAAAGGAACACAAATCGCATTTAAAATGCGACGTGTGAATATTCATGAGCATCGATAATTTCCCATTCCTTTCAACAGGACAGCTAGCGGGCCACGTCAAAGCCGAAGTGGAGTGGTGTTTCACGCTTCCATGAATCCCTACACCCCGGCCAGCGGTGTGAGGATACCAGTTCCGGACCACGCGGCCATCCAGCCGGCCACTGAAAGGTCGAGTGTGCAAAATTGGAATTAACAATTTCAACGCGTTCCAGTTCGGACACAGAGTGGAAATCTCTGTGTATTTGCTACATTGCTACATCACATTTGTAACGATCTGTATCGCCACTGTGCCTTCTCGAGGCGGGTGCGAATGTGTGCATTTGAACCCCAAAAATTCCGACCCAGTCCCGTTTGTCTGTCCTGTCTGACGGCCGCCACTTCGGTCGTCGTCCGGCTCATGGCAGTGGGCAATTTAAAATGCAAATTTCACGCCGTCACCACCACCGAACAATTAAGTGTGATTATTCATATTTAGTTTAAAGAGGGTTTTATGCATTTCCAATTTTCACCGGATTTATGGAGGACGATGGGAGGGATTACACGTTGGTTGGGGTTGCTTTGGGGGAGATTGGAATGGCAAAGTTCTCTGGATGCGCATTGCTATTTGGTTGTAATCATAGTCAGATGAAGCGTGGTGTGTTCAGCTACTGTTACAAAAATTCAATGGAAATCACCATATGAACAATTTCTTTGTACCATGGATCCGTGCATTTAATATAAGCCCGAAAAGTAGCCTATGGCGTGGGATGCCGCAGTTTCAGTTAAAGGAGTTTCGTTGAACGCACTCCTTTTTAGAGGACCAGATCTTCTGCAGTCTCTACCAGCTGTTCTATGCCGATTTTGACAAAGAGAGGTGGCCATTTACGCTGATATTAGGGAAATGTTCCACCAGGTGTACATTCGACCCGAAGATCGTCAAGCTCAACGATTTCTTTGGCGAAACAATCTGACGGATCCGATGGAAGTGTTCGTTATGGATGTTGCCATATTTAAAGCAACTTGTTTCCCATATTCTGCGCAGTTTGCTAAGAACCTCAACACTAGTAAGCATGCCACAAAATATCCAAAGGCTGCAATAGTTGAAAATCATTATGTTGATGACTTCTTGGATAGCGTAGATATAGTCAAGGAGGCAATTGAGTTGTCAGCGGAGGAGCAGTAAATCTATCAACGAGCTGGTTTCGAACTTCGCCACTGGTTATCCAACTGCTAGGAAGTTGTGGAGAAGCTTGGTGAAGGACCTTCAGGAACAACGAAAAGCTTTGTGATGGGAATAGGCTGTAGTTCGGAACGCGTTTTACGCATCATCTGGATACCACAAGAGGATGTGTTCTTGTTCGCTTTTGAATACCGAAAGTATTTGGATCGACTACTAGGTGGGGACATCTACCCTACTAAAAAAAAACTGCTGAGCCTTGTAATGAGTATATTTGATCCTCTAGGATAAGTGGCATACTACGTCATTCATGGCAAGGTATTGGTGCAAGAATTGTGGAGAACGAATACCGGTTGGGATGAAGGAACACCGAATGAAGTCTTCTCATTGTGGTAACGATGGGTCGTCTCGCTTCGTGATATGGCACAGTTCCGTATTGATCGCTGTTATTTGCCGGGATAAACTCCAGCGGCCATAGAGACTTTAGAGCTGCATGTGTTCGTGGTTGCAAGCGTGGCAGCCTATGCCGTAGTGAATTAATTTCGGATTGTGGATCGTGAGAATGTCCGGTGTAACCTCGTCTCATCTGAAGACCAATGTGGCATCACTCAAACAGCTTTCCGTGCCGAAACTGGAGCTGTAGGCTGCTGTTCTGGGGGCAAGGCAAATGAAACCCATCATCATCAGTCATGCTCTTCCCATTTGCAGAAAGGCATTCTGGAGTGATTCCAATAGATTCCGGAGATTTCATCAATTTGTGGTGTTCAGAGTTAGCGAAATACTGGAATAAACCGACATCTCAAAATGGAGGAAGGTACCGTCGTTGTGGTATGTTGCAGAAGACGCTACAAAGTGGGAAATTGCCCAAAAACAGTCAACAACAGTCCATAAACATGAATCACAGTGGCGAGCGATCGTTTTTGTCCTTCATCGGGCTGAACCAGATGAGACAATACAGTTCGATCGATTTCCCAAGTGGAGCAGATTGGTCCGTGCGGTTGGGTATGTTCAATGATTCTGCAGCAATCTCCGGAAGAGAATCAACAAGCAACAGCTGATAAGAACAAATATTCTGAGCTGTGAGGAGTTGCTGTACGCCGAATGGACGATAGTCCGTTTGATTCAACAAGTAGAGTTTCCAGAAATGGAATCAGCAAGCAGCAACAGGCAAGATAAAAACGACAGGAGAAAATCTTTTATCGGGGTCGATGAGCTAATACGAAAAGACGGACGGATCGGGGCAGCACCATGGCTGACAAGAAAGGCAACATTTCCAGCAATACATCCAAAAAATCATTATGTTACGGCGTCAACCATCGACGAGATTCGTCGGAAATTTTGTCATGCTAACAAAGAGACCGTGGTAAATGAGGTCAGGCAACGAAACTACGTATCTGAACTCAGAGCTGTCGTGAAAGGAGTGGCCAAAGGCTACCAGCGATGTAAGGTGCGTGGAATAGTACCACGTCCACCACGAATGAGTTCTCTCCCCGAGGTACACCTGACACCTTATATCAAACCGTTCACGTACACTGGACTCGATTACTTTGGTCCACTTTCGATGAGAATTGGGCGGAGCCATGTCAAACGAGGGGTGGCTTTGTTTACCTGCCATACTACTGGGACGGTCCATTTGGAGGTGGTATTCACTTTTTCGACGGAATTTTGCAAGATGACCGTCCGAAGGTTTGTCGCTCGTCGTGGAGATTTTCTCGGATCAAGGAACAAACTTTCAAGGAGCCTGGAAAGAGCTGAATGAGCAAATTCAACAAATGAATAGCGAGCTGTCTTCAACGGTCACGAATGCAGAAACAACATGGAAGCTGAATCCTCCGTATGCTCCGCATATGGAAGGCATATGGGAAAGGCTGATGAGATCGGTCAAAAGGGGACTGTCGGTTATGAAGCTTTCAGCAGATGAAGAAACTGTTCTGACTACATTGGCAGAAGTAGAGTCTATGGTCAATAAGCGCCCGCTAACGTATCTACCACGGGTGTAGAGTGGTTCAGCCCCGCGGTGCACCCTGAAGCACTCAGCGCCCGTAACCACTTCACGAGCTTCTACGGAGGTAGTGCCATACGGTGCGGGATCCGCCAGGAAGCCATGACAGTAGCGACCGGGAACAGGATCCGTAAATGATCGGGTAGCGATATCGCGGTCGAACTGGATAGACCATGTTCAGGAGTCCGAACATGTTGGACAGGTTCTGGAAGAGGGGGATTACTGAATGGCTCCCAGCAAAGCAGTCTAAATGGTAACGCGGGGTCGATGAGCGGTGTGACGCGGTGCGTCTATTTGGTCCAATTTTGTAAAAATGTTAATTTGTAAATATTAGATTTGTAGTTCAACGCAGTGAAGATATTAGATTATGTGTTTCAAATAGGATTTTTGTTTCCAATTGGATGTTTGATTCACGTTATTCGTTGTACATTTGTAAGGTTTCTTACTGCGTGATAGGTGGAAGCTTTTTTATAGCACGCTAGGATGAAAGTTTGTTTTTATGGGAACACATATGCGAAAGAGATGAATATCAAATGAGCACCTGAATACAATACAATGGCTAAGCCAAACATTATTTCTCGCGTCCGATTCAATTTTTTTGATTTCGTGGTTTCTTGGACAATGGAGTTTTTAATCCCGGCCATTAAACTAGCGAAAAAGCGAAGCTAGCGAAACAGTTGTGTTTGTCGCGGTTTTTAAGTTTTTTTAGTGTTAAGTCAAAGGTGACTTGTTTAAATAATGACATGAGCCAGTTCATAAATGTAACTTCTTTTGTATATTCAGTTTTAAGAGTGCTTGAATGTAGTATACGTTGTGAAACCATCTGTAAGATTTTGAATACAAACAAAAAGATAATTTAACAAAGTGCGCGTAATTTTTGAATGTAATTTTGTCATTTCGCGTTGGATAGCACAGCTCGTTCGACGGGCTTTTGTATTGTATGGGCTGGATTAACAATCCGCGTTCGGCAATCGTGGACGCTGAACGGAGGTGATTTACCCGATTTCTTGAACGTCGTCGGCAAGAACGCCAGACTCGTGCGCCCTGCAAAGGCCCGCCTGTTTAGGTAGCTAAACGGAGGAGAGTGAAGTTCGCCCAAAAAACTAGCGAATGTTTTCCGTCGGTCGCCAAAAATCTGTCGTGATTCCACCTCACATTTCAATCCCTGTGGAGCGGCTACCGAGAGCGCGGTTTCAGTGATCTGCTGTCAAGTGTCAGACACTGAACCGGACCTTACCCAAAATCTAGTAGTCTTCTTTGACCCCGTCCGGTCATAGCGGAAAGGTCCGCGAAGCCGGGTCGCTTGGAAAAAGGGGCTCCTATATTGAAGGAGACGGTCAATTCCGGTCGTTCTCGACGAGATATGAATCGAAAGCCTTCCGCCCAGTTCAGCAACTCTTTTCGGCCAAATTGCGCACGGGTCTAGGTACACCAAGCGTTGCCATCTTGGAACAGTCGCCATTCCGGAACTGTAGCATAATTAATCATCAATTAAAAGAAAAAATTGAGCAATAAAAAACGAAAAAAGTGCCACTAAATAATTAAGGCCTGTGCCAACAAATAATGTGTGATCAGCATTAAAAAATTAGGAATGAGCAATAAAAGATGAGAAAAGATCTTAGGATAATCCTATTGTGAGCGGTAAATCTGTCAAATAAAGCAACAGCTATTAGTATATGTGCAATTAAATATGACTTAATTTCCGCCAAATGATGTAATTTGAGCACTAAACTGCTCGCATATGTCTTTGAATTTTATTGGATTTTCCCATAAAAATAGTATAACGAGCAATATATAACTGAATAACCACAATAAAAAAAACTCAAATGTCCTGAGTGGTAGATACAGCAACGCATCTTTAAATTAAAAAATAATTTGATATCGTGAAAACTTTCCCATTAAATAATCAAAAACAACATTTAAAAACTGAATAGGTTCCAGAGAGCAGAAAACAAATTCATGCATAAAATTGGAAATGAGCCATAAAAAGTTATGATGTGTTTCAGGACAAATTAAAAATTTCCATATGGAAGTGATTAAATGAGCAATGAATATTCAATAATGTGCAAAAGACAATGATATTTTTTTAAATGGACTAATGAACGTATACATTCCAAATAAGAGTTGTTGAGCTTCTTCAACTCTACAAAAATTAACCTGTGATAATTTTGAAATGGTCATCAAACCCTTATCAATGTTCAGGCGCACAAATCACAACAGCAATCGGAAATTTAAAATATGGGCAATTTTTTAATATAAAGCAGTACTGAAAAAAACTTCTCATTTGCATGGCTTGCATTTTTCAAAGAAGATTAGTAACAACGACAGTAAATTCTCACCAAATATGCGATGAAACATCATTTTTCTAATTAATCAAAGCAAAGGACATTTCTAAATTCAAAATGCGCAACTAATGGAAAAATAACATATTACTGGCCTAATGATTAGGTCAAATCGTCCAGATAAAAATAAAAATGGAATTGAAAAAATATATGCCACATCGGACAGTCTGTAAATGAGGATATATCAACTTTAATTAGTTAGTAGGTTATTTTTCCAACATTTAACGGTTTCACAGTTGCGGTGCATTACAAACATTGTAAGGAGCCTCTATGAACTTAAATAAGTTGTCATAACTGGAGTTTTGTTAATTTGAAGGAACATAAATATTAGGAAGAATAAAGCCACTACAACGAAAAACGTATACAGGGTCATTAGAATAAGATTAAATGCTGATTCTTGGAAATTGGATGATGAATTGGAATCAGATGTTTTTCGAATATTCTCAAATGTATGATAAACTGAAGCTATCTGACTTTGAAAAGGCAAAGGATCTTGTTAACGGAATCCCCTACTCTCTTTTTGGTAGCCATTGATAATCCATTGGAAATCCCTTGATATATAATGTTTGTAAGAATAACCCCTTCATAACTTCCCAAGAAATTATTTAGTTAAAACTGAAAGTCCTTATCATGGAGACAACGTCCAGAAATACCAGCATCTGTCTGTTCCTGAGCATCCTTGAGGTTTACAAACGCGTAATCGTCATTCTGAAAAAAAAAAATTGGTTAAACCGACCGCACCTTCGATCATCCGAAAGGGCTAATTGTCGTTGCTCAGAGATTGCATCGGGAACCGCTCAATATAAAAGTAAGTTGCGAAGTTTCCGAAGTTGACAGGTTTCCGACTGTGTGTAATCCCGGTGTGGTGGATGAGTGGATCAAGTACAAGGACGTTAGAACGACGAATCATGTTCGTAAATAATAAGAATTTACCTGCGTTGTTACCAAAAGGGCAGCCCTATAAATGCATCATAAGATTGGATACATTTTCAATAATATATTGAAAAACGCTCCCTAAAATGAAATAAATTGCTCGTTAAATTCAACAAAATTTAACCATAAAATGTATGAAATGTTCCATAGACATGTGATAAAAGCTCCATAGAATAATTAAAATTGAGCATGAGCATGTTCATTAATGCTAGATACAATGCTAAATATATTATGTACAATCTGACAGTGATCCAGTTGAAAAGTAACCTCTTCAATTAATGTACCATACAAGATCAAGGTACTTTTCATCATCCGTATGGTACACTAATTGATGCTTAAGGTTACTTTTCAACTGGATCACTGTCAGATTGTACATAATATATTTAGCATTGTATCTAGCATTAATGAACATATCGGGGTTTTCAATGCTCAATTTCCATTATTCTATGGACCTGTTTTCACATATCTATGGAACATTTCATATACTTTATGGTTATATTTAGTTGAAATTAACGAGCAATTTTAGGGAGCATTTTTCAATTTGTTAATGAAAATTTGTCCAATCTTATGATGCATATACCCTTTTGCCTTACCAAAAGTATTGCTTCATATTATAAAATTGGCCAAATATTTTTTTATTTCCGATTACTATTTTGATTTGTGCGCCTGAACATTGATAAGGGTTTGATGACCATTTCAAAAATATCACAGGTTGATTTTTGTACTTTTCCTTGGCGGCATGGATACATTTTTTAACCGTATTTATAAGTAGTGACCATATTAAATGATCCTTACCGACAAATTTTTTTTCAATACTAGCGACAGTCTTATGGTTATTGGTAAGCTCAACATATCATTTGATAAAAATATCAGTTGAAGATGCTCTTTTTTTTTGTAATATGCAGGAGCTCATGTTTCGCAGTATAAAGTGTTTGCAGCTGTGCAGTCCGGGAGAAGATTGAACATGAAAGTTGATCAACCGTGAAGAACCAGTTTATGTTCAAGTACCCCGAAATCATCTAGAGAGAGTGAAAAACTGGACGGACGCCTGCGGAGTTGGGTAGAGGCGACTCGTGGGGTAGTAAGTGCTCTCAAGGACATGGAGCAAGACAGGTTATTGTTACCCATTGTATTTATATTAATAAAATTTATTTTTAATAGTTATGCGTCGACCATCAGTTTGTTTGGTTGAATCTATTGCTTCGGTTGCCTACAGTGATTCAAATCCGAATTCGTACACCACCACCCCAATCATTTCTTTTTCGATATGAAGGAAAACGAGTAGATTTTATGAAACTTTATTTACATATATTTAAAGTATGAAATGTGAGTTTTAATACATATAATTCGTTTTTGAAAAAATAACTATCATTCCACTTAAAATGATTAAAGTTTGAAACATATGCCAAAACTCGGGCAAATTCAAATTCGTACAGTATTATTACTATTTACGCGATTTTGGAGATTGTAATCAATTTTGAGATTTAATACTTTGTATGCTAACCCTTGCTCGTTATAACAGCTTTTAACCGTTTTGGGATGCTGTCAACGAGTTTTTTGGTGTATTCGGGAGGAATCTTTGTCCATTCTTCCATCAAGCACTTCTTAAGATAATTTTTGTTCGAAATATGATGGTTTCTCACTTTTTTATCCAAATATTCCCATAGATTTTCAATGGGATTGATGTCAGGAGATTGGGGCGGAGTATCGATAACTTTTGAGCAATTGTAAAGTAACCACGTACGAACTTTAAGTGCTTTGTGTTTTGGGTCATTGTCTTGGTAAAACTTGTACCCTTGATCTAATCCCATTTTACAGGCACTTTGTTTCAAATTCTGCTTCAAAATGTTCAAGTAAACATTTTGATCCATAATACCATCGATAAAAACCAAATTGCCTACACCTTTAGCAGACATACACCCCCATACCATCACCCCATCTCCAACATGTTTAACCGTTGCTTTTAGATTTTTCACATTCAGCTCATCATTCGGCTTCCGCCAAACGAACCTTCGACCATCTGAGCCAAATATGTTGAATTTCGACTCATCTACGAATACAACATCTTCCCAATAAGATGTTGGGGTGTTCTCGTGCTGTTTAGCAAAGTCAAATCGAAGTTTTTTATTTTTCTGGCTGATGAACGGTTTCTTCCTAGGCACCCTTGCATTAATGTTGTTCCTTCTTAGCACATTACGGACTGTTTCCGGGCAAACCTTCACTTTATTTTGCTGATTAAGTTCTTTCGTGATGTTTCGCAGAAGATTTCGGATTTTCTCTAATTTTTCTCATCACAAAGCGTTCATCTTGCGGTGTCAGTTTTTTCTGTTCACATTCCTTGGTGCATCGACGATCCTTTTCTCCTCTAAAAATCGTTTTATGATGTACTGGACGGTTGATCTTGGTCTTTTCACCAAGTTTGATATTTCTTGGAGGATTTTCCGTCTTTGTGGTGCGTGATGACAAGCTCTCGCTCTACAATAGTGGTATGTTTGCCTTTCCTCGCCATTGTGGCCGTAAACTACAAACATAACGAAAATCACTATGTAAATCAGCTCCGTTCCGTACTTACAGCATGTATTTACCTAACAAAGGTCAACCAACAATGAAAACCGCTGATAAATTGGAGCACTTTACCGAAAACCACGGCTGTACGAATACGGTTTTGTGTATATTTTCAGTGTTTACAAGATAAATCAACGCGCATCCGCACATTAAAGACAATTTGACAGTTATGAAATAGTACTGATGAATGGTAAAGACCACACTATTACATAGACGCATAACCTCGAAATAATAATATTGAAAACATGAATGAGAGAGAGTTGTTTAAATTCGCTACTAGTGTACGAATATGAAATTGAATCACTGTATTGTCCGTTGCGTGAGTGATCGAGTGAGCATGGACATTTGCGGTTCACCGGGTAAGATGGGACAGTGATGATTAATTTTATTAACGTCTCCTTAAAGGTCGATGGTGAGTACATATTTAATTGTGATCCAAATTATTCGTTCATCATGCTCGTCGGTCCACCCTATCTTTGAACAAATAAATCACTGTCCCATTTATAAGTAACTACATCGACATCCGTACTGTTGGTGTAGATCAGTCCAAGTTGGCTCTCAGGCGTTCAGATGAATTGACTTGTTTTTTTAATGAAGTACTACTATCACACTCTGTGAGTGGCCCCAAATAGCATCCTTACGGTTGGTTTAAATCAGTTCAAAACGGCTTCCCAGCATTGTTAAACATATTTTAGTTTCCCAATGAAAACCCTCCATCACGCTTCGTGAGTGACCCCAATAGCATCCCTAGTTTTAACCGGTTTAAATCGGATATCGGTACTTATTTTCAAATATTTCACTTGACAGCTTATCGTTAACCAAAACGAACCCTGTTGCTACCCAATCCTGTTATCCAAAATCCCAGTGAGTTCTCGTGGGAATGCAGAGGTGTTCTCGGCTTCCAATAAAGCGAGTATCACGTTTGGCTTTGAAGTCTAAGGAGACTAGGGAAATCATATGACTTGAAGGGATTGGCGGAATTTTCGTTAATTTTACCAGCAGAAGGTGTTCATTAGGGGTTTCGGTAGCATATGTGCTTTTGAAGTAGGAACTTCCTAAAGTACCGTTCGGGTTGTTCCTCTGAGAAACCAGTTTCAAAATTAGTCGGACAAATTCAACACGACCGGTGGTCTTTCTTAATGGGAGTGGCGCTTAAGCCATCGCGTTTGAATGAGATTCAGCACCCTTCCCCCTCGCGGTTACAGCCGAAGTGAAGCCGGTACAGGTTGGCGACCTGGTAATTTCCGTCAACGAGAATGTGAGGGACAGCTGGGACCGTGGATTCATCATCAGGGTGTATCCAGGAAAAGACGGTAGAATTCGCCGTGCAGATGTTGGAACTTCGAGAGGCATCTTTCTGCGAATTTTCTAATGGGTTGGTTTTTCTGGATTCCACTTGGGGAGTTCTTATCTTCGCTACGCTACATGGTGGTGGCTTGGATGGTGGCAGCAATTAGCGTAGCGAAGATAAGAACTCCCCAAGTGGAATCCAGACCAACCAACCAATTATAAAATTCTCTACACCTTGGCTCTGAAAAGAGCCACTATTCAACTCTTGATTGGTGGAACGAGAAGTTTTTCGGCTGGAGACAACTAGAACACAGCTTTGATTTCACTCCATTATTATTATTCTTCAACTTTTCAACAACCTTTTTCTTCAGCCGATTTCGGCTTCGCTTCAGATTTTCTTTTCTTTGTTCTGCTTCTGCTCGTTTTGACGTCCGTCATAAAACTGTTGCTCGCACCGCCAGGTGGCGTTTTTTATAGTGTTGTTGTTGTCGCTGTTCCCATTCTCGAAATCACGCTGCTTACATTAGAGGCGTGGCAAATTTGGATGTTTGCTTTTCTCAGTTCGCTGCATTGCAATACGACGCAACAATGACCATCGTAACAACGACAGGCTAAGGGGTGACATGACATCTGTCATTTTTAAAATTTGCTTGTCATTAACAAAAAATCTACAACTACACGGAACACATTAAACGTTTAATTGTAAAATGTATTTGCTAATAGCACTGTATGTACTTAATTGATCTCAACACTAAACACAAACGCTAATTGAATTAATAGATTACCAGAACATGTGGTTATAAAAACAACTTGTTTCGCGAAGACAATTGTGAACGAGAAAGACTAGATATTGTGAGTAACCTTAAAATCCTGAAGTTCTGAAATAACAACTTAGCAAACAATTAATTCTTCAGTTTAAAGCTGACTCTGAATAATAAGGACGAGTTTGCTAAGGTCCGAACGGTTCAAATCTCCGTAGCAGCAGATAAGTTGCAATATGAATACAATATTCGAGACTTTTGCTCTGTGTACAAAATCCATACTTACAAAACATGTGAAAGCTAATTTACGGAAATACATTTTCAGTGTATAATAACACAAGAAAACCTCAAACGTCAACATATATTTGAATTTCTCTCCGCAATAACCTCATTACCGACCGTGATCACTATCGCTCATCGTCAAGTCGTTTTATTCTAATTGCATAAATTTTCAATGCAAATCCCACTCCCACTTGAAAAATTTCTCTAAATATACATATGCATACAATTCGTTATCACAAAATTCAAAATCAATTGTGCCATTCAATGGTTTACAATTTTCCCATACTTGCAAATATGGCATGATCCCTCCCACCACCGCTCGTTACTTCCTTGCCCAGTTGGGTTCAAGCCACAAGTCGGCAAACAATTGCTAGTTGCTGCCGATTTCCCCATTAGATCGGTACACTACTCCCGCATGTTGCGTATTTACCAATATACTGCATATGTGCTGTGCGTTCGTAGACATTGCCGGTTCTGGATCTCGGTTGGGGGCGTCCTTTATGCATCTCACATACTGTCGTTGAGAATTGGAAAACTCCATTACAGAAAATCAGCTTGAAACGTTGAACTGATTTTCGCTAGTCGTTTATTCCAGTTTTCAACTCGAACAGACATTATATCGAATGTGCGTAGGTACTCACCCAATTCTACTCCATTATGCTTCCTTAGCTTCGGCATGCCTATCAACATTAGAAACCTAGCCCACATCCGCGCAATGATTGTTTCCCTTTCTTGGATCAGGGCGGCAGCGGAACCGCAAGCCAATAAGATCCCTACTCGGTACGGCACACGGGAGGAACGGACGCAAGGTTTGTTCGCGGTTACAGTTATGAATTCAGTCCGTTTAATGCGTTCCATGCACGGTACGTCGTTTGTGTGCACAGCCAGTTCTGGCCTGAGTACGCAAACAAACGGTTTTTGACGAGATCTTGGTCCAATGCATCGCGCACCATTCCGCTCGGCATTGGCATTCGATGTCACATAATGGGTGCATTGAGCGAAGAATGCAAATACATTACCGGAGAATTTCCAGTCACCGACGACGACGACGACGACGACGGTGCTGATGCTGGTTGTGAGAAATAGTTGTGTTGTGTGCTTTTCTTGGGATCCGGAAGAGCAAGTAGACCTAGTGACCGTGGAAATGGAACAATACCATCCGTCGTTACCGACTGTGGCACTGTGGTTTCCGACTGAGGATGTTTCACTGCAAAACTTCAATAGCGATTTTCGCAAACATGCCCATCCTGACCGGTATTTTCTGTCCGTGGCTTCAGGTATCAATCCCACTGTCCGGCAAACAAACAACAATCCTGACTGATGCAAACAATCAAACGCTCAGCTTCGGACCGCTCAAACGCTCGTAGAAACTCGATTCTGTTGACCAGATTTCGCTCCGGTCAAACAATCACCACCGCTAGTCCTCGCTAGCGAAACTGACCACGCAAATACGATGACCGTACGACATCCATAATTTATTATATTAGACAAATAATTCAATTGAATTCCAAATATCCCAAACACAGAACCGGCCATGTGCGATTGTGACAGTTTCCTTGGACGTTTGCGCAAAACCGCTTGGGCGTCGAATGTTCCTTTCGGTCTGCATCGCGTAAAAAGATAATAGAATTCTGTGCTATGTGGCGTGAACCGACGATACGACGAGCAAGGCAACAATTAGAGAGGAGAAAAGCTATGCAAATGTGCAATTTATGAACAAAAATTGCTCTGACATATTCAATGGGTGGCTGCCCTATCCCCTCATCTCGTCTAATCGGAGAGCGGGCGGAGTGAAGCAGGGTGGTAAGGCGGCGTTTTTGTATTTGTTTTACGCGCAAACTTCTCCGGGAGAGGTTCTATTTGTGGGTCGTCGTCGCCGCCGCCGTCGTAACATTGCTGCGCTTTTGTGCAGGTCTTATATGCAGATGCATTGAACCATACAGAGATCACAATGTATCAGACCGCACAGATATGTGGGTTGGAGCGTATTTCTGCCAACCGATTAGAATCAATTTCCAATTTTTCCTATAATTTATACCTCCATTCTTTGCCATAAGGGAAGACGATGCCGGGAACGGTTTGTTGGGGTTACATGTTCTGGATCCAGAAAACAACAACCAAACCAAAATCATCCGAGAAACTTACCATGAGCGGAGCAAAGCAAGGGTATGGGAGGGATTGAATCTGCTTGCTCTTGGGTTTTTTTTTTGTCGGGATTTGGGGCCTTCGTATGATTATATATGTTCTAATGTTCAACGAAACTTCAAACCGAATTCGTAAATTGCAACAGCTCGTAATTTGGGTCGTAGAAAAATACCTCGTTACACACACAGAAACTATCAATTTAACGCGAGTCGCAATTTATGTTGGATATACGGTAAGGAACGTGATCGAAGAATTTATATGAAAAAAAATGTATTCCGAAACTGACACATACGGAAACCGATTAAGCATTGGCGTTACTCCTGGGGGTGCCTACCCAGCAAACACAAAATCGTATATGATAGCGGTTATAAGTAAAAAGTGGAGCGCCTCCACTTTGTACTCTTATCCGCTATCATATACGATCCTGTGTTTGCTGGGTGGAGCTAAACCCCCTCAGAATTCTGCAGCCCCCCGGATTTTTCCCGAAAATATTCGAAATGAAACACTATTCATAATCTCTATGGAGTTGTACGGATTTTTTCCCAGTATAAGTTGTTTCCCGGAATACATTTCCCAGAGATAATTTTCTAGAGGCCATTTTTCAAAGGCCACTTTTCGGAATGACTAATTTTCCAAAACGGATCTCTGTCCTCATTTTTCGGAAAATGTATGCTTTCCTCTAACCATTTTCCAGGGGACTTTTCCTAGAGGTAATTCCCCGGGAAGCATTTCCCAGAAGCCATCTTCTGGAATGACCAATTTTTCAAAGTGGGTATCCTTCTGTTTTCGGGAAATTGATTGTTTTCCGGAAACTATTTTTCTGATGCTATTTCCAACACGCCATTTCCCATGACCAATTTTTCAGAGAAGAACTTTGTCCTTCTTATTTTGGGAAATAATTACTTGCCTGAAACCATTTCTTAGAGCCCATTCACCAGACGCCATTTTCCTGAGTTAATCTTTGTCCTTATGTATCTCCAGGAAAATATATATTAAGTATTTTAATTTACTGAATTTGATGATAACAAACTTTATCAAAGTTTTAGAATTAAATAGTTACCTCGACTTTTTTGTAAAATTTTATTCATTAATATTGGGGGAAATCTGGCGGCACGTGAGACTTTCTTTTATTTGGCGGGATACTTTTAAGTGGCGGGACCATCATCATCATCATTTAAAGTATTGTTAACCTGTTGAAACTATTATTTAACTATTCTTTTTCAGAAATATTTAAATTAATTGATCATAGTGATATCGCAATGCAGGACCCGTCCAAAAAAAAAATAATAATTTTCTAAGAATCGAACCGTTTGAATTCAATTCGAAGATAAATAACCGAAATATACTGCTTGTAAAAACTGTGTGCTCCCATCTGCATTCATTTAGTAGAGACAGAGTTCCGATTATTTTATTTAAAACACTTCTCAATATTTCTTTGGAAATTTCATCAAAATTCCCTTCACATGTCTTATTACAGTTGTCTTACATTTATTCTTAACATTTCTTTAAATAAGTTGGATTTCAATCAAAAGGTTCTATTTTTGGCTAAAATAGGTCCGAGTATACACTGGTGACGAAAATATTAGATACATCTACAGTTTTTCATACAAAATTGTCATATTTGACATACTTTATGTCAGCACTCGAGAGATGGATTGAGCTGAAATTTTGACAGGAACTCAGAAGTAACTGAATTTCCTGCATTTTAAACTGTTTATAAATTTTGAAACAGTCTTCAAAATAACATTTAATTCACCAGCTTAGAAAATTTTAGAAACATCTATTTTCTTTTACGAAATACAAAAATTTTGAAGAATGAATATTTTTTCCGAAGAATTCATTCTTGTAGAACAATTTAATTTTAAATCATTTAACAACTAAATTTTGCCGAACCTTCTATCATGGCGAATATGATGCCATTTTGAAGACTTTACTTGAAAATTTAAAAATTCAACCCAGTTCAACACGGTAGATGCATTTGTTTTTTCGCCTATACTGTTTCTGTTACATTCTTTTGCTATGCCATCAAAAAAATTCGAAAAATTTCCATGGAATTTGGATGCCCATGGATTACATGGATTAGTATTCCATATCAATGCCAATCAAATTCTAAAGTTTAGCATAGCATAGCATAGCATAGAACATTTGCACAAAGCGTGGCGGGAGTCACCGAGATAAGCCTATCCACTTCCACTCAACATTTCGCCAAAAATGTAAAGTGTGGCAGACCCGCTTCTCTCTGCGCACCTGGCCACGTCCTTACAATTGTTTTAAAAATTGATAATTGCATTGACATCTATTCCCGAAAGTGCTGGGAACCCAAACGTTCAAGAGATAAAAAATTGGCGAGTTTAAACATTTTATTTGAGGAATGCTTATATATGTTCATCATAGTAATATGGTAATAAATATATATTATGATGAAATAAATAATAACGATGAACATATGATCACAATATGCAGCTTGGTGCCACTTTATAGTTCCATCAATGGCGGATGAATATAACTCTGTAATGTGAAGATTATTTCGCAATTAAATGAAACATTTTAATAATGATTGGGAAACTAGGAGGATTTAAAAAATTAACACTTCATTTGATCACTTTTGAAAAAATAAAAAATTATTTTGTATTTTTTAAAAAGTGATCAAATTAAGTGTTAATTTTAAATTCTCCTAGTTTCCCAATCACAATTATTTTACTAATACGCTCAAAAAGTTTTTTTTTATATAGTGTTTAAAAAAAAGTGAAAGTGATTTTAATAATTTCCAATGATCTAAATTAATAGGAAAACATCTTTAGATACAATGCAATAATATTGATTCCAGATATATCAACTTCCTTGTAACCTTAAGCAGATCAAAGTTAATGAATTCGTTATTAATAATTTTAATGTGGTTATAATTATAAACAATGATGATATGATGAAAATAATACGATGTGCTAATGAAATACAAAATAATGTACATACAATAATGAAATGCAGCTTTTTGTCTCTTGCGCTCAGTGTTAGAGGGTTGAAAATCTGAAATAGCGAACATTACCAAAGTAATATAATGAAATACACAGAAACTTAAAACCCAAAAACGGAAACTTAATAAATCCACAATTTAATATAAAAAAAAGGAAAAAAAGAAATTTGAACTCTCCGACAACTCTTGTTCAATCTTATTAAAACTGTTTGGATGAAGAATAAAAACGGAATTTTTTCGTAGAATTTGTCGTATACAAACCTTTCTTAACAATCTTAAAATACCTTTCTATCTTGAATCTTTGAGGGTTTGAGCTGTTTAGTGAAATACCTGTAACTAGAAAATAGAAGAAAATTAGTATTTTCATTTTGTTCCTACTATTTGCTTACTGGCAGATCTCTTTTGTCTCGTACTAACAACTCGACAAATAAATAAATGAAAAATACTATTTTTTTTTCTAATTTCTACTTTCTCTCTTTTCAAATACATAACGTGAGATAGGTGCAATAAAAATTAAAACGATGCATGTATGCGAAACTAAAAAGAGAAATAAAAATTGTGAAGGGATGTTATAATATATAATGATAATAATAATTATATTTGTAATGTCTGCATGTCTACAGGTTGAAGTCCTGCTGAAATTGTAGATAATCATAGCCACGAGGGAAAAAAGTAGTCAATATTATTATTCAATACTTGGGAATTTCTGGATGATCTGAAATTAAACACCGTATGAAGAATACTTTCATTTTTTATCATCCCAAATCTCGATAACCTGATACCAATTGATATTCAATAATATACCATCATATCATAACAAAAAAACAAAAGATAAAACATGTATTTTGCCTCTATTTCCTGTAATGTTTTTCATGTTATTAGGATAGATCTAAGCGAAAGAAAGTGCACCTAATATGAATAGTAAAATTCTCAATGTTACCTTCAGGCACACGAATCTCTGTAGCAGGTGGAAAAACTACTTGGTGTGATATTTCTACAATGGAACTGACTCTTAGCTTCGGGTCTTGACCAAGAATCCCTACTGAGCCCTTGCGGCACGACAAGCCGGCCAGTTCAGCGCAAGGGAGGAGAAATACTCTTCGGCCATGGACCTAAAAGATGCATATTTCCAAACTTCTCTGACCTAGAGATTATACTGCTTTCAGAGGCACACAGGTATTGTTCTGGTTCTAGGTCTATCCATTTGGACTTACCAATGCATCATTTACAGTGTGCCGTTAAATTGACCAAGTCAGTGAGTTTGATTTAAAAAATAACGTTTTTGTGGAACCTAGACGGTATTGTTAATACAACGAATAACTTTGAAAAGCATATTCGACAGCTTTAGATAGTTGCGGAATTTATGACTAGAGTAAATTTGACAATCTGTCGAAAACAGGTGCCATAGGAAACCTTCTTTCCGAAGTAGGCATTTCAGTCGACAGCTGCAGAATTTCACTAGCCCTGTCCTTCGGTTTAGAAAGGGGTATGGGCGCGTTCTGCCGAGTTGGTCGAGGAAGATTTCATGTGTGAATAGGCTGCCACATCAACGCTTAAAAGTGCCTGAACCAAATGAACAGCTTGTAATGATCACTTGAAGATGCGATGGGGGATCATTGCCCTGATATTTCCAAATGTAACACGTAGTAAAATGTTTCTTGTTTTCTATAAATAAACATGATTGAATGGAGTAAACTAGTAGAAACTCATCGGGAATGATCTCTCATATGCATCCGTCGAACCATTCTGAACGGCCGTTGTGAGAATATCACCATAAAAATCTCACTTGCGCATAGCATGTTACCAACAACTAATGCTTTCCCTTCTTTCTTCTGTTTTCTTCCCTATCCTATGACCGCGGGCAATCCCATATGACATCGTGCATAGGCCATTTATCAACATAGGCCTTTGTCTAAAGTCAGCTCTTCAAAATAAGAAACACCAATACGCCACAGAGAAATAAGTAAAGAACGGTAACCCTAACCAATTTTACTTTCACAAGGTCCATGACATAATATATAACACAAATATCCATGACATAATATATAACGGGGAAAGGGAGGGACCATCAGGGCACCCAAGTGAAACGATTTGGATAGAGAGCATGGGACTGCCTCCTCCCTATTCTTAACAGTTCGCGGAACGAGTCTCGATTTTAGTGCTGTGGATATGAACTTGCTCTTGGAAGGAGATTCCCTTCCCTATATGCGCGGGTTTCGCTTAACCTTCCTCGTGCCTTTGGGTCGTGTTTGACCAATCAACATATCAAAAAAGCTCTAACGTCAAAACGGAATAGACTAGGGATCTGAAATTTCCTGACTTTTCCTAACTTTTATAAACAAATATTTTTTGGACAGTTACAGCTTTCAGCGACCTCTAGAGGTGACACTACAAAAAAAGTTACACATTCAGTGCTACTTTATTTTTGAACCGATTTTTGATATCTATACCTCAAATGAAAGGGATGGATCCTAAAAACGACATGCTGGCTCTTTTTTTATATAAACTGTCCATTCTGGGCACATCGGAACTCAGAACCGGTTACAGTATGCATCCGAAGAGGACTATTTTGGTACCTCATATATTCGTACCGTTTGACCGCTCAAAATTCATGGTTTCAAATACTAATCTTCAAAATCATCGTATCATAGGCCAACCAAACGATTTGATCACATCCGGATATTCTTGAATCGATTTTGGTAGGGCCCAAAAAGGACAATTTTGAAGCCTCAACTATTTGTACCGTTTGACGGCTTAAAATTCATGATTTCGAATACTGATATCCAAGAACATCATATCACAGATCTACCAGGAGATTAGACCTCATCCGAATATTCTGGAACAGGTTCCGGTAGGGTCCACAGGGGACAATTTTTGAGCCCCAACTATTTCAACCGTTTGATAGCTCAAATTTCATGGTTTTGAATATTGATATCCAAAAACATCGTGCCATAGCCAAACCAGAGAATTTGGCCACATCCAAATACTCTCGAACCCGTTCTGGCAGGGTCCAAAGGGTCAAAATTGACCCCAACGATTTGTACCGTTCGACGGCACAAAATTCTTGGTTTTGAACACTGATATCCAAAGTCATCATACCATAGGCTCATCAGGACATTTGGCCACAGCCGGGTACTCTGGAACCGATTCCGGAGGGTCCCAAAAATAAAAGTTTTAGAACCTCAAATGTTTGTACCGTTCGATAGCTCAAAATTCATGATTTTACATACAGGTTACTCTGAAATCACATCGATGGCTCTAAAATTTAAAGTTTTTTTTTCATCTTGAACTATTATATTGTTAAAGGCCGCACATAACACCCAGTAAACCAAATTGACATTTTTTATTTACAAAAAATGAATCTGTTTCAGGAGAAAATTGAAACTGCAGTCCATGGTAGGCATATTACGCCTGAGCAACTGACAGCGACAGTTTTGTGTAGCAACTTTTAAAAACTATTTATCAGTGACAATTCTACAAGAAAAACAAGATCGAAATTGAGAGTATTACGTTTTACTTTACATAATGGTACAACTAGTTGTACTATTCATCGAAAAGTAAATCCATTTATAACTAACTCAATTGTGACCAGAAAATCAAGAACTAACTGCAAAACGGGCATAAACGCTTACTATACACAAAACTTTGGAGGTCATTTACACCGATTATGAACAAAACTTTGGAGTACATTTTTTCACCAATTGAAGTTTGGTCACGCTAATCAAAATCCTCAATAGTGAAACTTTCCGCTTCCCAACGCGAAGGTGTCCTTCGGTTGCCTGAAAATTGTATCCAAAGGAATGTTTACAAAAGCTGCTCTGACATTTTTACTAGAGATGGTTAGCTCTCGGGTTCTCAGACCGGGTTGAAGAATTTGAAAAAATGGGGCCCCGAAACAAGAAAAATAGAAAATTGCATCTGATACGTTTACATTTTGTATTTAACAAATTCTTGAAGATCTTTGTCATTAGTAGGTGGCATGATTTCGGGTTTTTTTTCTCATTTTTTTCACTATTCAAAGCACGAATTTTGAGTTGAACGGTACAAAAACTTGGGGCTCAAAAATTGTCCTCTTTGAGTACAACGGAACCGGTTCCAGAGTATCCGGATGTAGCCAAATTTTCTGGTTGGTCCATGAAATGATGTTTTTGAACTAACTCAAATGATCAGTACTCGAAATCGTGAACTTTGAGCCATCGAACGGTACAAATATATGAGGTTCCAAAATTGTCCTCTTCGGATGTATACCGGAACTGGTTCTGGGTTCCTGTGTGCCAAGAATGGCCAGTTTATTAAAAACAGACACGCATTTGGTTTACAGAATCTATACGTTTCATTAGAGACCAAAATTATAAACATCGGTTAAAAAATAAATGTTTGGCAGTGAAGCAAAGCCTTGGGTCTTTTTTGACCCTAAATGCATTATGTGTAACTTTTTCCTAATGCATAAAGAAGGTTAAGTGTTTCTGCTTATGGGCCCGTCCAAACGTGTTTGGCCCTTCTTACAGGAGCTTGATGATCACCAAAAACAATCCTGTAACTAGAAATTAGAAGAAAAATTAGTATTTTCCATTAAATTCCAGCTGCCTTTGCTACCTTTTCAAGATAAGCAAAATTAGTTGGGATTAAATGGAAAATACTAATTTTTCTTCTTATTTCTAGTTACAGGTATTCTACTAAATAGCTCAAACCGTCTAGGATTCAATTGAATCCTGATCAAATCGTTTTTCAGATTATTTTACTGCTATGGAAAATTTCCTTGCTACAATAGATGGTAGTATTTCATCATCATCATCATCATCATCATCATTATCATTACAACTGCAGAAGTTCCCCAGTTTTGGACTACAGTCGTCCTAAATTAGGAAAGCACATACGACAACTACTTGGAATTGCTGAATTCTATAAACGGTTTATATGCAATCACAAGCCAATACGGACTGTATCGAAAATAAGTTATCCACATATTTTTCATTAAATCATACTAAAAAATGAAGTTTTGTGCAAACAAATGAATGATTCTTTATTGTACTGGAATGAACTTGATTGTGAAGACCGGATGAAATTAATATTATGCTCACGATTTTATTGATCGATCACTTTACAACAAGTTTCGGACAAGTATTTCACATTCTCTGACGCCTTAGCATAAACTTGTTGAACTCCTGCGTATTCTCAGCTGCTTTACCACCACTTTTTGAAAACCCTCATCACAATCACTCAATAGCGTTCGATGGGCCGAAACTGACGGCAATTTGGCGGATTGATGTTTTTCTCATCGGAATCCGCCAACTTTTCCGTGAACCAATTGAGAGTTGTTTTGGCGTAATGCGCCAACACTAAATCCTGCCAAAACAGTAGAAGGGTACTATGCTTCTGATATAAAGGAAACAACATCTACTGCATACACTCAGATCGATAGATTTCCGAATTTATTGTTCCGGTAGTGTAAAAAATGGTAGACTTCATACCGCACGAGCATATTGCTCTCCAGACCAGCACTCATCGACCAAACTTATCCACTTGAATCCACATGTCTGTATTGCTTACATCCTCCCCTACGAGGACAGTATAATATTGAAGCCTGGAAGGGTTTTTGAGTCCTCTTTGTCATAGGTCTCGTCATCCATCAAAATACATCAATCCGGTCGCTGCAAAACTCACGAATACAATTTCCGGGTCTTGTTGCTGCGCGTTGCTTCTGTTCTGCACTTTGTTGGGCGATTCTCTGCTCCTTGTAGGTCTTTAGAGTGTTCTGTATCTTGATACGTTGAAACATTCCAACGCTGGTTTGTTCTTCCGGATTCGAATTCCGGGTTTTCTGCTTCTTCTTGGCAGTTCATCCAAACAATAGTGTTCCCAAAACTTGGTTATGATGGATTTCACACTCGCGTGATGAATTCAAAGCGCTTCGCCAGTTGTCACATAGTTACACCCGCTTCACCTATCCTGGTGTCCTTTTTCAATGCACGAATGCATTTTGAAACCGAAGGAGTTAAACCGTGCAAGCAAGAAAACAAACGAAATATGACAGTCAAACGCACAGCATGCTGAGATGATTACATTAAAACCATCACAAATACACGCGGGCAACGCAAATGTACGTGGATAGTTTATTTTTGATACATGCTTTATCCGATCTTCTGAAAAAGACTAGGGGAAAGCTTGTTTGATTTGTTGGGAAAGTTTTCCAAACTAGGGGAAAGTTTGGAGGAAATGTGATGGTCTGTGAGTAGTTTTTCGTGGAGTGGAGTGGGAAGCCTCATTAAAATCGACGGGTTAATGACAGCAGTTTCCAACATTAACATCCTGCGAGAAAATCTGGAAGTTTCGCTGATCCAGACGGGTCTTAAAGAGAAGTTCGTATTTCAGCAGGACTACGACCCAAAGCATGCTGCCAAGAAGACCAAGCGTGATATTTTAAAAACCTTAATTTCCCTACTTTAAACAAAGATTTGCGGCAAAACCCTCCAGTATCATAACGAACGTCAATACCTTGACATGAATGTACTACGACATGACTATCAAAAAAGGCGTAACAGTATCCAACGCTACATTATCAAGGATGAGCTAAGCCGAATCGCCAATCGGTGCTGCATCCAAGTTACAGAAACTAACTAATCGGTGCAAAACAAAGCTGAGGTGAATTTTAATAATAATATTGTATAACACTGTATACGTAGTTTTCACAAACCAATTAATACTGAATGCCATATTTTCAAAGTTGTTTGTGGGTTACACTAGTTATTTGGGATATTTCACGCGTAAAATATCATGTGTATTAATAAGATGAATTCACCGTGGCTTTTTATTTGCACCGATATTTCAGCAAGGTCGGTGAAAAGGGAAATGTTTCATGTTGGTGCGTCAACTTTGACGCCAGCGGTAGTCCAAACCACTGAATGATGAAATTTGTCAGAAGCAGATAATTTCTCATCTCCATGAGAGGCTCTAGTAATGGACAGTAATTTATTGCTAGAAGAAATAGATATGAAGAGATAGTTCCGCAGGCTTTGAAATTGAAAGATGCAAGTTTGAAAACGAGCGGAGGATATTTGGACGGTAGTATCCGATCGGGCACATATTTTTTTACCAAGCTACCCAAGGTTCAAGTACTCAATTTGTAGGACCCGAACCTAAATGTGGGGTATCTATTTGTGTAACATAAATCGAATTTAAAAAATGAGAGGAATTTATGACTCTGTTGAACTGAAATGTAAAAAGACACACCAAGGCAATTCAAATTATACGCTACTCCAAACAAACGAATCGCAGAAAAATGCTAAACCCAAATAAAAAATCTTGCAGCATACTTATCGGGTTACTCTACGGACACTGCCCATCGAGATATAATTTGAAAGAAAGAAAGAAAAAGAAGTAAAACAGATGTCTGTCGGTTTTGTGGTTGTGGGATAGTGACCTCTCAACTCAAGTAGCATTGCCTAAACCATCCAGCTTTATTAAATTTTATTAAAAGTTTTATGAACGCCACTGGAAATCAATTTGGTTTTAAAGGGTGTTTCATGAAAATTTGGTCGATTTACACTGACGACTTCTTTCATCGTACATTAAAAAAATTGCACACCCCTCATTTTGAAGATGTGTGCGTTTAGCAACATGTTTCTATTTTGATTTTGAGATTAGCACTTCAGTTATTAAAATGTCGTCCAAGGAAGAGAAGCAACGCATCAAAATTTTTCACGTACATTGCGAAAATCCAAACTACTCTCACGCCAAGTTGTCGAAATTGTTGGATGGGGCTAAATCAACTGTTACCAACGTATAAAAGTGTTTGGTGAACGTTTGTCGCAGCCTGGAAAGCTGGATCAGGGGGAAATCGAAAGCCGGAGGCCACAGCGACGACAAAAAGAGGGCCCGAGCGGAACCCCAGCCTATCCGTCCGAGATGTCGCAAAGAAGCTGGGAGTGGCGCCTTCAACCGTGGATAGAGCTAAAAACGAGTTGGACTGTTGACTTACAAGAAAGTGGTGACCACAAATCGTGACGATAAACAAAACACGATCGCGAAAGTTGTACACGACGATGCTGACGAAGTTTGATTGCGTGGTACAGGACGATGAAAATTACGTCAAGGCAGACTTTAAACAGCTTCATGGACAGGAATTTTATACGGCAACCGGACGGGGAATGGTGGCAGACATTTTAAAGCACATTAAACTGTCAAAGTTCGCAAAGCAATATCTGGTGTGGCAGGCCATCTGTACCTGTGGTTTGAAGAGCAACGTTTACATTAAGACCGGAACCGTCAACCATGAAATTTATCTGAGCAAGTGCCTACAAAAGCGTCTACTGCCTTTCCTGCAGCGACACAATTTTTCTGTTCTATTTTGGCCGGATTTGGCATCTTGCCATTACGGAAAAAAAACCATCGAGTGGTATGTTGCCAACAATGTTTAAGTGGTGCTCAAGGACAACAACCCTCCCAACACGGCAAAGCTCTCGCCTGAGCCAAAATCACAATGTGGTTGAGTTTATTCTAAGAATCATACCGGATTGGGGTACCTTAAAATAATCAGTGAACGGAATTGCCATGCCGAGTTACAGTCGTCCTGAACGGATGCAAAACAAACAGCGGTATACCACAATAGATACGAGTAATGGTCGCAGTAGTCAAATCCCAAAAGGGGAAAAACGAAAACTTCGTTGATTCCCAGGGACTCGGACATATTTCAGAAGGGTTGTTAAGACCCTTCAACATTTTCAATTCAATAGCAGCAATCCTGGTTTGACGTACATTGCTACAATCCATTCCAATATTTATTGCTAATAATTGTTAAATGTTCAAAGCAATCATTGAGAAAATTCATACCTAACTTTACACCCGTGATAAATTGAGTCTGTTTGGATGAGAAGAAAATAATTTAATAAATAGTAACCTAAACATTATTTATAACATTATTTTCTCCGTGTGTCCTTCAGAAGTAAAGCTCAAAAATTTTCATTAAGTAGCAACTTTTAGTAAGGTAAAACTGCTTTTGTAGATAATGACTTCATCCTCTGACCTAAATGTGGCGCTTAAGGCCCAAACTCAATGTGGACGGCAACTCGGATCTAATCAGTTTTCTATCCGAAGAGCAGGTTTATTCAGATTGGGCTCTTCCACTGCCGCCGCCGTTCCACTTCGTTCGAGCCTTCCGTACTAACTTTAGCAAATTATAGTTTCCAGGAAATAAAAGTTTTCAGGTGGAACATTTCTCTTGCTTGTCGAAGGGGCTAATTTTTGGGAGCAATGGCGGAAACTTGGCACTAACTGTTGGTCTATCTAGAGTTGTTTCGGCACTTTTACTTTGAATTTAAGTTTAATAGCTTTTCTGAACACTATAGTTAACTTTTTAGGACCTCAAACGACCATCGCAGTCGCAAGGTTTTATTTCTTCATCAGCCAAACCACTGCACTCGGTTTTTGCTTCTCAATACAAGCAAAAAATGAAGCAACTAACATCGACAAACTGCCACCGAGGGAGAAAGGAAAAATACCAGGAGTTCGAAAACTGAATTCATGCAAATCAGCTGAGCTGCGAGACACACTGTCCGACTGCTGTTCGGCACGCCGCTGTGTTCGGGGTGATACCTCAGCAATAATAAAAAACAAACAGTTAAAACCCCTACTCGAAGCAGCGATCAAAACAAAACACCCGAAGATAAATGTTTGCTCGCCGACTCTGTTGCTACGCTAAAAGGTAAATGGAGCCGTGTGATATAAAAATAAAATGAATAATAAACCAGAGGGTTCGTTGAGATGAATATCTTTTTCTTTTTTTTGTATTTCTGTTTACTATGTTTTACTTATATCCTACAACAGTTGTCTTTATTTATTACGCTGCCCAAAAATGATATTTGTTGTTTTCATTTAATATGTACCATTTTTTCTTCTTCTCTCCGTGCCAATAATATTCATTATAGCGTTTAGTTTAAATTGCATTCATAAATCATTTTTTGATTCCGATGGGCTCCGAGACACACGGCCAATCGGGTCGGCACACACAATCATTTTTCATTACGTTTTAAAATAATCTAAAACACAAAGAAAACCATCTTCAGTCGATAATGCGATAAATAAACACTTCTGCCTTTATCATCCGAAACAATAAAAACAAAGGTTCTTAAAAAGTAAAACTTGCAACACTCTGCAAATAAGTATACTTTGTATCTTAATAAATTTGCTAGCTTAAAAGGTTCCCACTTGTCCTGAACATCCTATCTATCGATGACATACGTCGGGCACTTGTTGTTCACTCAGTTGCAAAACAAAAAGAAATGAATTCTGAACTAATGAAGAATGTCCTTCAATCGGCATTCATTCTGTATCATGAGCTGTTGCCTGCGTTGGGTTGTACCGTTTGTTTGTTTGTTTGTATTCCTGTTTGCGTTGTCGTTTGTTTGTAAATAAGTGCTTGTTGTGCAGGCAGTTACAACATTTGTTAATATCGTTTTTCATTCCGTTCATGATTACGTATATATGAAAATGCTATCTTTTAGTATTGTTTGCTTTAGATTTAATTTGATATAGACGCTTTGACACACAATTATAACAAATGCTATGTATTTAGACGTTACAGTTTATCAAAATACACAATGTTTCTATCATGTCCGCTCGAAAGTACTGGATTGCAATAAGTGGATATTCTTCTTATGAGTGGGTTTGACGGTTGTGTAACATGAATGGAGGGCATTTTTACTCGACCAGACAAGTCTCGAGGATGGCATGGCAAACGCTGTAGGGATCACAATTGGAGCTAGGACGGCGATCTTCGAGGTAGCCCTTGTTGGCATCGGCGACACCACGTGGAATGCGTACACTGGTGCTACGGTCGGCAACACCCCAACTGAACTTGTCGATCGACGAGGTTTCCAGGCGGCCTACCAGACGACGTTCGTTGTCCTTTCCTCCACGGGGATCGTAGGCCTTGATATGCTTAGCATGCTGTTTGGATAATTTTTCGATGGCAGCTTTGATAGCTTCGATACCGTTCTCTTCTCGCATTGCATTGGTCGAGAAGTTGCAGTGACCTCCGGCACCGTTCCAATTTCCTTCCATGGGCTTCGGGTCAAATGTCACCACGACGCCGTAATCCTCTGCGATACGCCACAGAAGGTACCGGGCTAGCCAGATATCATCAGCACATTTCATTCCTAGGTTTGGCCCAACCTGGAATTCCCATTGAGCTGGCATGACTTCGGCATTAGTTCCGGCAAAGTCAACTCCAGCGTACAGGCAAGCGATGGCGTGTGCTTCCGCGATATCACGACCGACGACATTCTGGGCACCAGCTGCGCAGTAGTACGGTCCCTGAGGTCCAGGGAATCCAGCCGTAGGCCAACCCAAAGGCCTTCCATCAATGTCCAGGAAAGTGTATTCCTGCTCAATTCCGAACCACGGTTCAAACTTCTTTGACTTATTGTATGCATCTTGCATAGCAGCACGTTTGTTCGACTCCGTTGGTTTTCCGTCTGGCTGATACGTGTCACACAGCACAATCACATCGTTCGGTCCTGGCTTGAATGGATCCTTATACAAAGCACGCGGCATCAGTTTCATGTCCGAGTTTCTCCCAAAGCCTGATAAGTTGAGCTACCATCGTACTGCCAGTTTGGCACGTCTTCTGGTTTCTTTGGAACGTAGTCTCAGCACGCGATCCTTCAGACGGACATTTTCTCCTGTTCCGTCAATCCAAACGTAGGTGGCCTGCACGTACTTGGGATCGTACTTCAGTTTATGGAAACGATCCAACAGCGTTTTGTTCATGTGCGCATTGGGCGACTCCTTCAGAATACGTGCAGATCGTACCGTGCTGGTACTGATCATGCGCGTTGTCGATTTGCTTCCCAGAGCAGCCACTTCCTGGCGAATCAATAAACCCACCACTCTTAATGCCATCTTCGTTTGCTTCCCTTGATTTTATCACACACAAACAATTTACTATTCACACACGATTTGAAATTGTACACAAAATTCAGGATATAATTTTGAATATTTAAGTAGATCTCGATCGTTTTGTTCTCAGATCATATCACAGAGTAATATTGGCAAATACTAGGAATTTGGCTTCCACCTGGAAACGAGAGAAGAAAGGAAAACAAAAATTAGTTTCCCCCGCAGAATATAAATCATTTCAGAGAACACTCTTTTCCACAAATTACACCAAACATACCGATGAAAAATTCGGGGATAGAAAAAAACACGAAGCAGTCAAGGTTAGAGTCAATCAGAGAAGTATATCTTCCTTTTCCATTTAATTTCCCCTATTGGAAACACTCTCAGCTGTATGGCTTCTATTCACGATGCGATTACAAATTCAACTGAGCCAAGCGGACAAAGCAAAACCGACCAAAACTTTTCCTTTCAAGCTGCCAACATACACACAGCCTCACTCCACCCTCGCACACAAACGTTGGAAAACACTCTCTTTCTCACACTCCACGAGCGGATCTCTGATTTTCTCACCCCGTCGTCAATCAAACCGTCTATTTCACAGCACACAGGAACGATACGCTACCCGATTTTCCGTTCTGTTCTGTGGCCTGTCCAGTGAGAAGGATGAGGCTTCCCGGAGAACAACAACAACCAGCACCACACCACCCGGTCTCTCTGTCTATGCTATGGCGACTGCAGCTACAGCCTAAGCAGCTGTTGAACCGAAAAGCTCAAGCGAATTGCACGAAATGTTGGACCTCGGCCGGCGGTTCTACTACTTAAGCGCGGGCATACTAGCGCAAAATACGCGCCGAATACGCCGATGCCCCACACACTCGTGCCGGATTCCCATTTGGATGGGAAAACCTTCCGTCCGCTCGGCGGAGGGACTCAATACCGACGCAGGACTTTTCGATTTCATCGCTGCTGCTGATGGAGTACGGGGTGGCAAATGTGGAGATAATGAAAACAAAATAAAACATTCAAGTGTCGATAGTTTGAATGTATAGGCTTGTATAGTTAAGCGTGTTGATCACTCTCACTTGTTTGCT
>JASCZW010006282.1:0-135729 GCA_034211315.2 Aedes japonicus | reverse complement strand
TGGATTAGCAACCCGGAGGCGATAAATTAATGAACAGACGGACTTTTTGATTGGAAGAATGGTTTGCATGAATTGGGGAGTGAAGTAATTTTATATTTTCGAAAGTATTTTTCTCATGTCTTTATTAAGAGTTTCCATATCTTTTCTGTAATAAAGGTTGTACGGAATCAAATTGCACCACTTTATAATGGCTGTTACATTTTACCCGTTGGACATTTGCTATTGAAACTTTGGGTGGAATTAGTTCAATGTGTATTTGTTTACGCTGTGTAAGTTTCACTAGGAGATGTGCAATCGTTGCGAAGATGAAGTCGGAAGAACAGCAGCGGCGCAAATAAATTTTGCGCAAGTACCTCGAAAATCCGGATCTTTCTCATCGTGCAATCAGCAGGAAGCTGGAAATGGTTCATTCTAGGGTGTCTCGTACAAAGTCCAAAAAGCACCAAATCGCGATGAACGGCAAAATACGGTAGGTAAAACAAGTGCACGGAAGCTCTACACCCAGATGTTGGCGAAACCACCTTGCCTCGTATGGATGATGAGACGTATGTAAAAACAGAGTTTCGGTAGCTTCCAGGGCTCCAGTTTTTCACTGCTCATCATAAGTTCGATGTCCCTGAGGACGTTAGAAAGCATAAGATGTCAAAGTTTGCCAAAAAATATATGATTTGGCAAGCAATTCGCTCGTGTGGAGAGCGGAGCACCCATTCGTGACAACTAGAACGGTCAATGGGCAGGTGTACCTAAAGGAATGCCTCCAAAGGCGTCTACTTCCTGTTTTGAGGTCACACAATCGTCCTGCAATTTTCTGGCCGGATTTAGCTTCGTGTCATTACTCGAAAGAGGATTTGGAGTGGTACAAGGCTAAGGAGGTCAATTTCGTGCCGAATCATCTAAACCCCTTGAACGAACCGGAACTGCGGCCAATTGAAAAGTACTGGGCCATCATGAAGCAAGCACTTCGGAAGATATGAAGAAAAAATTGATTGTAAAAAAAAGTTCGTCCAAGTTCGAACATGACCTTACGAGTAGTATAAAGAAGAAGGCTCGTGCATTTGTATATGGATTGAAATTGAATAAAACAAACATGGAAAAATATTCATAACATGTTTTATTTTACTCCTTGAAAGTTTGAAGATAACTGATGAATTTTGCCGAATATTTGTGTGTGTCGCAATTTGATTCCGTACACCCTTTAATCTTATTATGGTCAGTTGAAACAGCATTTAAACATATTTTGTGTCAGGTAAACGCATTATACAGCAAATTCACACCGAAGGAAGGTATGTGGTTTTAAAACGGCAAAAAACATGACCAAATAGTTTCATAGTAGTCATTGCGAAGATAAATTGGCCTTTTGGCAAAACTGTGATTTTTTCGAATTGCCTTATCGAAATATTAAAAATAATTGAAATGTGGAAAAATAAATGCATCAAATTTTAAATATAACGGAAATCAATGTAGATTGGACACCAATTTTGGCATTCTTCTAGATAACCTGATTGAATTCCATCAAATTTCTGGAAATTGATGATTCATTTATCGAATATATTTGTTTTAATTTGTTGATGTTGTTGTTAAATCGCATTTTCAAGTCACATTTATTTTGGACTTTTATCGTGCAAATATTCACCATAAAATTGAATGCACATATAATTTCAAACATGATAGGCGGTAAAAAATTAAACAATTTGTTTTGAATGTTTTGCTGTCAAACAAAAGTTCTCGCAACACTGGAACTTTTTTCGTAGATAATATATACTGCTAAATGAATAAGAAGAGCAATGAATCAAACAAAGCAGAACAACAACAACCAAACACAATATCACCGTTAAGTTTGACAGCTGTGGCTATTTGGCCCTATGCAGGTTTTGATGGCAGCCAATAGGTTTGATGAAGGTTCTAAAGTGGTCATTACATCTATCACTGGAACATTTTCAAAATCTTTATGGTCTTATATAGGTTTTATTAACTTGTTTTCAAAACCGCCAATAGCGTGGGCCACTTTGTACAAGTCTCGACACTGATGAGGCATTGATGAGGTGTAGGTAGATGAAACATTTTTGAGTGTAGTTTTATCAACAAAACCGGGAGAAGTACTACACGGTTAAATAAAACTAAAAATTTTACTTGCGGTTTGATGTATTTTGATGCTCGATTACATAGAAACAAATGGAAACAAGTAGGAAATATATTTTTAGATATACTAGATCGTCCAAACTGTTCTAGAGTTTAAAACTTATGATTTACGCTTGTAACAGTAGCTTTATCCGCTATGCAAAGTTATAATATGCATTTAATTGATAAAAAAAATATATATATGAATGAATCAAAGAGATAATAACTGACATATAAAAAATAATTTAGCCCATAGAGCTACTGTTAAAATTGAAGATCTTAAGTTTTTAAGGACAGTTTGGATGACCTTAAACTAGCAAGGTTATCTTATGATGTGCACGTTTCAGAATATTTATTGACCGTGTTTGAGTATTTATTCTAGCTATGTATAGCCTAAAAGCGTACGGTATCTACTGTATATCTTAAGTTCTGGTTTTAAGGTCAGTTTTCATGAACTTGAACATGTCTGGATAATCTGATAATGGCTGGTGACCTTGTAGAAAATTCATCGTTTCATGTGTTTGAGTGCATGTCGTGACCTTTCATAGGTTATGAAGCTATTGTTACGAGTGTAGATCCCAACTAATGAACTCAAGAGCAGTTTGGGTGACCTAGAACATCCCAAGATATCTCGTTTTATCTCTTGGTGTTCTAGAAGGCTCACTCAATTTGGTCAAGTACATATTGTTACTTTATTTAGTCCAGAAAGCTGCAGATACCACTGCAGATTTCAAGTTTTTAACCAACTCCAGGATAGTTTGGATAACCAAGAACATCCAAAGATTACCTCATAATGTGTGTTGTGCTTCCAATATTCAATGTTTCAATGTTTCAAATATGTGTCAATACTCATCGTAGCTTTGCATAGCCCAAGTTTTTTTTTTATAAGAATATAAGGCATACATGTTTTGATTCAGGGATAGCTTGGATGACCAAACGCATGCCATGCAACTTTATAATGCAATTATAAAGTTTTTTATTGCGCACAGTAAGCCAAATTTAAATTATAATATTTTGAAATTGGAAACATCTTCCCAACGTTATGGGATCCCAGTTGTGGAATAGTCCTTCGAAATACTGCCTAACAAAAGCCCTACGCTCAACTTCAAACTACCTCTATTCAATTTCATAACCTTCTGAGCTCTATCGGACCTCTCGATACTTTCTATTCGAATCTTTGGTTCTAGCAGAAATTGCTGTTCACTGCTGGGATCTCATACTTTATAATGTTTCTTGAGCTCTTAAAATATTAATAGAAAATGTTTGAATATAAATTGTAACATTGAATTGCGTAAAAATTGCTGTTACAACTATTTATATTAAATTCTGAACCCCAGGCTGGTTTGAATGACGAAGACCTGCCATCCTAAAATTAACTAGTTTTGTATTTTTACGTTCTAAAATATTCACTGAATATGCTTGAATACGTGACTTTTCTTTGCATAGCCCAAAAAGCTACTTTAACTACCGTAGATTTCAAGCACTAAGCTCCAACACAGTTGGGATTACCTAAAGGATTATAAAGTTATAAGAAAATGACTGGTGACCTTCCGAAAGATTCATGGAATATGTTTGAGTACATATCCTATTACAAACCTTATACAGCCCTAAAAACTACTGTTACAACTCTAGATCTTATGTTTTGTACTTGAGGAATAGTTTGGATGACCCAAGATTGTCGCATTATGTCTGATGACCTTCCGCACTATTTAATGAACATTGTTAAATACATATCCTACTGTTACTCCAATATGCTACTGTTACTCAAGGACAAATTCAATGGCTTAGGTCATCCTAGTTTACTTTATTACGTTTTTTTTACGTTCAAAAATATTCTCTGAATATTTGTGAATATGTAACGTAACTTTGTATAGCCCAAACACCTAAAGTTACTACTGTAGATCCAAAGTTCTGAGCTCATGTACTTTTTGGATAACCTAGAAAATTCCTTTAATTTAATTATTTGGAGAGCGGAAGTTAGTTTGCCTCCCCGCAGTGCACCCTGGAAACGTACAACGAAGGAAGCGCCATATGGTGTGAAATCCGGCAGGAAGCTGAAATCGGTCATGACATGAGAAACAGGAAGACCCTAGCGTGGCCGCCCACAGACGTCTCAACCCTGGTCCTGGCCCGGGCTTTCTCGAATAGAGGTACCGTCAGCATCGGATATCACTATAATTTCCGACCCATCCCGCATCCCAGCCGGCTACGGAGACTGGTAATGGCGCCAATATGGACGACGGGCAAGTACTCGGTTCAGGAGGTTGTGTTTTCTACAAACGAAGGCTTCGCGGCTGTAAAAGAGAATGGAGTGTTCTTCTGCAGCTGCTACGCACCGCCAAGATGGTTGATCGAACAGTTTTCCAATACGCTCGATCGGATGACAACTGAGCCAACAGGCCTAAACCCGGGGAACATCAACGCTCGGGCGATTAAGTGGGGGAGTCGCCTCATAAACCCCAGGGACCAGATTCTTCTAGACGCCTCGGCTAGGCTCAATGTGGACGTAGCCAACGTGGGTACCAAAAGTACCTACCATAGAAACGGAGCGGAATCGATAATCGATATGTAGTGACCACTTGGTGGTTCGTCATTGTATCTTCCACAATACAAGGCAGCGTGTGGAAAGTGGAGCATCCACTCCAATTGCCCACAGATGGAGGGCGTTCTTCTTTGACGAGACATTGAAAGAGGCTTGAGACGGAACGAAACTCACGTGAAACCCAGGAACCTTACGGTGAACGACTCGTTATGACACTTACACGAGCGTGCGATATGAGCATGCCAAGGGAAGTCAAACCGAGGAATGGAAGATCTGTATTAGTGGACGGAGTCAATCACCGACCTCCGAAGAACATGTCTCCAGGCAAGACGGAGGATGCAAAGAGCGCGGTCAGACGCCGAGAGAATCGAGCGTAGAGGGGCGCTAGTCACCGCGAAGGCTGTACTGAAGAAGGATATAAAGGCCAGCAAGCGAGCCTCCTTTGAGGGCCTGTGTCAGAAGGCCAACACGAATCCGTGTGGTGACGCCTATTGGGTAGTAATGGCCAAAACCAGAGGATCGGTGGCTCTAACAGAGCGTTCACCAGAGCTGCTGCAGGTGATCGTTAGGGAACTCTTTCCGAACAATGACCCGAGTCCATGGCCCCCCGCCACCGTAGATTTGTCCCATGACCAGCGTTAAAGTATCCGAAACCTTAACGCTGTCAGAGCGACGGAAAGGTGGACGGCTCAGCCGAACACCCGTGACCACGTGGGCATTGACATTGGCACAACGGGGGCCAACGACGAGGCGACGGTGACGAACGAAGAACTCATTGCGATAGCTAAAGGTGAACAAAGCACCGGGACTGGATGGTATTCCGAACCTGACCATCAGGACGGCATTCTTGCTGGATCCCGACATGTTCAGGGTGATGATGCAAAGGTGTCTGAACGAGGGTGTCTTTACGGACGCCTGGAAAATTCAGTCCCTTGTGTTGCTACCAAAGACAGCGAAACCACCAGGATATCCATCGGCATATAGACCTATAAATCTGTTGGATACAGCGGGTATGGTGCTCGAGAGAGGTAATCCTCAACAGACTGATAAAAATACAACCAGTGTTGATCTTCCGTAAAGGGAAAGTCGAACGGTGGATGCCATCCTGTCTCGTCACTAAGACGGCTGAAGTCGGCAATCCAGCGCAAGAGATGCGAGGAGTACCGATACTGAGCAGTTGTCACCCTTGACGTAAGAAATGCGTTCAATAGCGCCAGTTGGGTGGCTATCGCCAACTCGCTCCAACGCCTTCAGGTTCCTGGGTACCTGTATAAGATTCTTGGAAGTTACTTCCAGAATTGCGTACTGGTATACAACACAGAGGTAGGCCAGAAACGTATCCAGATCACCGCAGGCGTCCCACAAGGTTCGATCCTGGGTCCAGTGTTATGGAACACGATGTACGATGAGGTACTACGGCTTAAGCTATCGAACGGTGTGAAGATAGTCGAGTTCGCGAACGATATCACCTGGAGATATGTGGTGAATCCATTGAAGAGGTCTGCTAACACCTCTTCAATGGATTCACCACAAATCTTCAGGTGATATCATTCGCGAACTCGACTATCACACTCCTCACACTCTATTGACATTGTGGAGAGATTGATGAGTTCCAGGAAACTGGAGCTTGCCCATCATAAGACTGAGGTGACGGTTGTTATCAACCGAAAATCGGAGCAACAAGTGACAATCAGTGCATGTAACTGCACAATAGAATCGAAGAGGTCACTGAGGTACTTGGGGGTTAAAGATCGACGATGAGCAGTCCTTTATCAGCCACGTTCATGACGTATGCAAGAAAGCCTCTATGGCTTTAGTGGCATTATCCGCATAAGGTCGAATAGCTCGGCGGTGCAAGGGAGTAAGCATATCCTCCTGGCCAGTTTCCCTCTGACCATACTTAGATACGGTGGGCCGACATGGATTACTGCTTTGAGTACCAAGAGCTACGTTAGTAAGCTAGAGCTTATGTGCCTAAGAGTGGTTAGTGCATACCGAACGGTATCACGCGACGTGGTCTGCGTTCTAGCGGAGATGATGCCAATGGGCATGGTCATAAAAGAGGACGTAGAGTGCTTCGAACAACGTGGAACAAGATGTAATCGGAAGAGCACTAGAGCCGCACCCATGTTTAAGTGGCAAAGGGAATGGAACAACTCCACCAAAGGTCAGTGGACTTATCCCGGAATTAACCGGGTGGGTTGGTAGGCGGCACGGTGAAGTGAACTTCCACTTAACTCACATATTGTCTGGCCACGGCGGCTTAAGACAATACCTGCACAAATGTGGGCAGTTCTCCGCATGCACCGAGTGCGCGGGAGTTGTGTTCTTCGCATGTCCTCGCTTTAACGGTGCGAGATCCAGTATGATAGCCGTTAGCGGTCACGACACGACTCCGGATAATTTGGTCCAGAGGCTGTGCTAAGACCAGAATATCTGGGACACGGTATGCGTAGCAGCCACTCAGATCGTCTTCGATCTCCAACAAAAATGGCGAAACGACCAACGGCAAGTCGCAGGGACCACCTAACTACTAAAGCCATAATTAGTTAGACATAGTGGGTGCTTCACAAGCACAATAGCCCTCTCCTCGAAGTAATACCGAAAGGTGGTTCCGGTGAGGGTCCAGAGTTTAAGGCAAGGGTGGGTTTTTAGTGGGTCGAAGACTTGGCACCCTCATCCCCACACCCTGAGTTCTTCAGGTGTCTGGTTGCAGATTTTCCATCCCGCCTAAAAAAAGGTTTTCCCACATCAAATTGCATCAGGGAAAAGATGCTGTAAAAAATTCCCATTGGGTATTTTCTCTTGCAAATTAGGGTAGAAGTAGTTAAGAGTGTATTTGTTGTTGTACTTTTTACCGCTGTCAGTTTTCCGAAAATTGGAAAAAAAATTACGTCACCTTACATGCAACGTCACGAATTGATATTGCGCAAGCATTAAGGAAATCCTCTCTCATCGAGACATCAGAAAATAACTCGGAATCCTGCAGTCAACGGTGAGTCGTGCGACTAAACTTTACTACGAAACTCTGAGCGTGAATACCGAGCGGAAAGAGAAATGCCGCCAGAATGGATGTTCTACTAGTGATCAGAATCACGAACGTGTCGTGCAAGCATATAAGCGGAATCCCAATGCTTCGCTCAGGGCCGTGGACAAACAGTTGAATCTGTCCAAGTTTTTCGTTCACAGAGCCAAAGACCGGGAGGGACTGCTTACGTACAATGTGCATAAGGCTCCAAATGCGGTGGAAAAGTCACGGGCTCGGAAACTGTATACCCAGATGCTGACGAAGGCTTAATGTCTCATTGTGGATGATGAGACTTACGTCAAGGCGGACTTCTGGCAGCTTCCGGGGCTACTGATCTTAACCGCCTAGCACAAGTCTGATGTTCCGGAGGGAACAACAACTTTCAAAGTTTGCCAAGAAATACATGATTTGGCAGGTGATCTGCTCATGTGGCAAACGGAGTGCGCCGCTCGTGTCTACTGGGACTGTATACGAGGAGATCTAACTCAAGGAGTGTCAACATAAGCGTCTGCTTCTTCTGTTGAAACAACACGAGAATCCTATGATCTTTTGGCTGGATCTAGCTTTGAACCACTATTGAAAGGCTGTCCTGGAGTAGTACGAAGCCAGCGGGGTCACTTTCGTGCAGCGTCTTTCTAAGTTTTACTGTTTTATATTGTTATTGTTTTGTTTTTAGACATGATTGTTACCAATATTACATATATTTATAGCAATATTTTGAAGAGTAAATAAAAAACACGCTCTTCATGAACACCAGAACAGAGGTTGGCACCAGGACCAATAAGGTAACCCTATCAACGCTAAATTAGGCGCTTAATGAACAATTTCACAAACTTGTAATCGATCGTCCTCCAAAGTATGGTTTAAATCGAGAAAGATCGATTACAAGTTTGCTCTTTTTCTCGTTCACTTCGGAAGGAATAGAAATTAATGTATTCTGAATCTACAACTCAAATAATGCCACCAATGTACGCAATGCATTTAATCATTCATCTGTTTCTTATTTTCAGGTATGCAAACACATTTGTTTATCCCAAATTTGAAGCCAAAAGATTCTTCTCTTAACGGTATGTATCAGTATGATAGTTCTCAACATTGATAGAACTCGCGTGATTCTCATATCAAAAATATCATCTCTGAAATAAGAGAGCCATCATCATTTATCCTTATTTTCTTCTAATCCAATCAAACTTCTCTAAATCATCTTCTACGACCTGTTCACCTACTTCGTGAAATATGTAGCGCTGAATATGCAAAAGAAACAACTCCGAGCCACGCGTATTTAACGCGTAACCCCATTGGATGGGTCGCCAATTTATGACCTCTTCAAATCCCTGCGTCAATTTGATTGGCGAATTTACAATTCATATCAATCTGTAAAGCACGCAAATAACCGGTTTGCCATAAAAAAAAATATCACAAATAGTCATTCCGGTTGTTTTGGGACTCGGGAGGTGCCACCTCGTCGCCAGTGTAGGCGTGTGCGTTTTGCTTAATGAATTTCTGATAGTGAAATCATGCAAAGTCCATACAAAGAGTCGTAAATTTGCCATCGGCCTTGGAATTGATTGCCGCTAAAAAAAGAGGTGATGACGATTATGGATAACATAAATCACTCAAATCTCAAATCGGGTGAGCCATAGATCGAACGGTACACGAAGATATCGACTTGATGCGCAGTAACTCTAACTTCTAACCTATTGCACAATGTGAGTTCATGATGGTTTTCATAAACGAGAAAACAAAACAAAAAACTAGGAAAACCGGTGGATTTGCACGTAACTTCCTGTGAGTGCTCTCCACGTGAGGTCAAGTCTCAACTGCCGAGTGCTGAGTCTGAAGTGCAACAATTGCAGCATCACCAGCTCAACCGTGGATCACACTAATCATAACCTGCCAGATCTGCGACGATGGCGAATATATTATCATCGAATTAGTCGACAAAAAGCAGAACCACGTCAACCGATTGGCTGCTGGCAGAGGAAGACGCACGTGTTTGGTTCCAACAGATCTCGATGGATATGGGAGAAGCTTCGACGGTACGGAAATTACTCGAAAGGGATGTCACTGTGGAATAAGGGATAACTGCGCTGTTGACATGAGTGATTGTGTTGTGAACTGATAATGATTTTCTTATTTATCAGCCTAAATCTAATTTGATTTTTAACGAATGAACCAAAAGCATCGCTAGGAGTTAAATAAATCAACATAAACTGATCTCGTAGTCGAGAACAACTCACGTGCAACAGACAGCACAACGTGATGGTGATTGCTCGAGGGTCTTCTTGATTGAACCCAACGAACGCCCCAAGTCACAGATAGCCAACCGCACAAACAATGTGCAATTTAAGATTTTCTGCCTCTAGTTGCTATAATTACACATCGGCCATCCCACCACCACCTTCTTTGCTAGGAAGAAGACGAAGAAGCTAGAAACGATTGTATGACAACAAATGGTAACAGCAAAACTCCCCTCACGATAGTCAACCTGTCTGCGGTTCTTGTTATGTTTTCGTCACTTGGTAGGTAGGGGAGGGTGGTACAAAACGCACCGTTTAAGAAAGATCGTGAATCACTAGGAAGCTCAAATTGAGAAACGAATAATTGAGTATGGTGCAATACGATGTTTTCTTTGTAGATTGAATGGGATTTAAATCCAAACGAAGATTTTTAATGATTTCTTAAACCATTTGATCCTTCGACGACATTGGGGTAAAACGCGTCTTTCATTGCTCAGTATGCGCCTCAACATTGTGGTTAGACGCACCACGATTTTGGGATAGCATGCACCGCTTGTAAAAAGTAAAATCACGGCTATAAAAAGTTACTTGTTAGGGTTGTGAAGTGAGGAGGTTGCAACATACATATCTCCACATCTTTTATGGTCTGTTTGGTAGTCAAGCAGCAAATGGGTATCGAATAAAGATAGCAAAACGTTGCGATATGTTGCCAACTCCTGAATATATAGATCAACTATGAAACTCACATTTGCTCATATCAAAAGATAAAAAATAATACAAATGATTACCGTAGAGTGGGGTGACTTCGATCAACCGCCAAGTCCGATATTTATTCAATTTAAAATTATCCTTCTCCAAGTGCCTTGATTTTTTAAGCTTTGAACTATATATATTCAGCATTTATTAGGATATATAAATGCATTTTGTTTTTAGCATTTCTCTATATCATTTGCTATAAAAAATATTTCGACAACCGCATTTTCAGATTACTTAAACATTCGTCTCTCTAAGCTAATCGAAAAAAATGTTAATTTTGCATAAACAAATTAATGAATAAAAAAAAATATTTTGATCGAAAATAAGGAGCATACTAATGAACGCGACAACCTTCTCGAAGTGTTGCACTACCTTCAAATCTGTCAGAGGGTTTGTTTTGTTTTGTTCTGTGTTGGAGAAAAGGTGTGATACATTTATTTCGACAATTTAATTTACACAACATTTAAGGTCCACAAAAAACATGACAAAGAGGGAGGGTTTTGAAAATGATCCTTTTTTGCGTGACATAATTAATGAACGTTCCCTTTGGGGAATGCTCCACCCCTGTGCTATTCGGGAGACATCTGCATCAAACGGTTTGCATAAAAATTTGGTGTTTTTTTATTCATTTAAGCACTTCAAATGGATAAAATGGATTTTGATCGAAGTCACCCCATTATTGGCCGCGGAAATTAAACAATTTTTTTAAAATTCATCTGACATAATAAATTTATTAAATTTCTGTGTAGTGTTATACAACAGATACCAGTAATGGTTTAAAAAATGCAAAACAAAATGTTAAAGATAATTATTATAGAAAATTTCAAGAAATAGTTCAAAAAGTGATCGAAGTCACCCCGTTTTACGGTATTCGAGTTATTGTTTTTGTTATTATTTTTGTTGTTATTTCTAAAAACTGTTTTTTTTTTTGGGCAAACAACTGCAATACGCGTGACTAAGGCTGAGTAGCAATTCATGAACAAATTCAACTTGCACTTAAAACTGACGGATGTATGAACCGATTAAAATCACAGAAAAAAATAATTAATTTTAACAAGCTCGTAAAATTGCCCTTCGTTTAATTCCAAGCCAAAGAAGGCATAGACAACGAAATTGTTTGAAATTTTTCATGCGCCATACAACAATGTTTGCAATATTTCATACAAGAGGCTAGATTCAGGCGCTATCTGGCTTGAATTTACATGAAACATCCCATTATTTTCTGCCAAATCTAGCATTCCCTTTACGTATATTAGATAACGCAGAAAACTCAACGTTTATTTTTATCTGTGATACCTTTGTGATTGATCGACAAACTTTCGATAAGATGTCTGTCAAAATTGAGTTCTCGTCTGTCAGAAATAAGTCAGTTCGAGTAGCAGACTTAACCGATTAGGTTCGATCTGTCAAGTTTAAGTAAAAATTAAAATTAATTCGCGAACTTGGCCACAGCCCAAGTGTGGCTAGATGTTTGTAGAGAAAACTAGGCAAACTGTGCTTTTCAAGGATGAAAAAAATCTATCGAAGTAGTCACGTGATTGGTTTCATTTTTCTGGGTTTCATAAACAGTTTGGAACATTCAGAAGACGATTCAAGCTCTGATTTGCTGCAGACCTGATTGAAAATCCATGTTCATGAGAAGTTATAAGCCTAACGAATATTCCGCAGGTTCCTACCAAGTAACTGTTGCATCATGATTTATTCGGAGTTCTCTGATTTAACATTGAAGTGCCGATTGAATGTAAAAAATATTGGGTTGGGCACTTCTTGAATCCCGAACCAATTCCTGGGCTAATTGCTTAGCCATGTTCAATCCAAATGGCTTGCATTTTTGTACATGAATAGTGCCTCATAGAATTTTATCAATCTTCTTCTTCTTTCTTAGCGTTTCAAGCTTATTGCTTTCGCAATTGGCTTATTGCTTGCTCTGAACTTAGTGTTCTAAATGCACTACCACAGTTAATAACTAAGAGCTTTCGATGCCAGGTACCATATTAGTATGATTGTGTGGCAGGGAGTCGAAAAATTTTCTTCAAGGAAAAATTCCTAGGCCAGACCGGGAATCAAACCCAGCCACCTCCAGCATGGTGTTGCTTTGTAGCTGCACCTTTGCCAATTGAGCTAATGGAAGGTCCATTAATTACGTCACGGGATAGGGGGGGAGGGTTTTTTTTTGGGAAATCGTGACGATCTATACAACAAATTTTGAAGGTCCATACAAAAATCGTGACAAGGAGTGGGGGGGGGGGAGGGGGGGTGGTGGTTATAAAATGTCACTTTTTACGTGACATACTTAATGGACGTTCGACAAAACCTTATCAGAATCTTAGTAGAATCTTATCATGTATCAACATTCAAGTCATTTCGTTTGTATACGTCTGAGCAATAGCGATGGAAGCCAGGCATTGGGTCGGGGTTTAAGTAGTGCTAGATCCCATTTTAGAGTTTTCTCCCATTCGTTTTTTATTGCCATATAACCGTCTTTGAATTTGAGATAATTTGTTTCCATGCAAAGTGAACGCCCCAATAGTTACGGTATCTATGAAGCGTTAGGTTCCTACAGTTGCTTATGGAATCTACAAAACACAACTCGACACAGATTTTTCATTAGGGCCTAACTGACACACGTAAACAATGGATTCTTCCGTAAATATCTCGTGGCGTAAAGGCTACCCATGTAATCCATAAATTCTATCGGATAGGTGAACTCTTCCTCTTCGATATGACCGTGGTAGACTTGATAAGGCGGGTTTTCAATGACGAGAAATTCGCGGAAGAAGCTATTGTTTACGTTCGTCAGTTAGGCCCTAATCAAAAATCTCTGTGGAACTATGGGAACCTAACGAGTGTTTTCTCTAAAAGTTGGCCAATAATTAATTTTGCAAACAAAAAAACAGCATGAATGCACTGAGAATGACGTCATTTCTACACAGAAAAAAATAATTAATTTTAACAAGCGCGTAAAATTTCCCTCGTAATTCCAAGCTAAAGGAGCGTAAACAACGATATTTTTGCAATCCTTTCATACAACAGGCTCGATTCAGGCGCTATCTGGCTTAAATTTATATGAAATATCTCCATTATGTTCCGCCAAATCTAGCATTCCCTTATTTGCATTAGATAACGCCGAAAATTCTGTGTTTATTTTTATCTGTGTATCATCAGATTTCAATCTGATTTGATGCAGTAAATCAACCCTCAAAATTTGCTTGTGATACTTTGTGCACAGAAAAAAATAATTAATTTTAACAAACGCATAAAATTTCCCTTCGTTTAGCTCCAAACAAAAGGAGGCGTAAACAACGAAATTGTTTGCAATCTTTCATGAGCCATGCAATAATGTTTGCAATATTTAATACGACAGGCTAGATTTAGGCGTTATCTGGCTTACACTTACATGAAATATCCCATTGTTTTCTGCAAAATCTAGCATTCTCTTTATGTGCATTAGATAACGTAGAAAATTCAATGCCTCTTTATGCTTGTGTTGCACTTCTAGTTTTCACTTGGTTCCGGTACTCGATGTCAGGTCTCCTGTTTCTAATTATTATTCTTCTTCTTTTGTTCAAGTCTTCCGTTTATCAACCTTTTTAATAACTTGGCTAGATTGCATTGATTCGGGTTTTTGTAAAACCGACGAACTGCTCAATTCGAAGTCCTTTGTGTTTAATAGGAAGTAATCAGACTGCCTTGGTAGATTTGCAGAATCAGCGGACCTGGTCTGTTTGATAGCGTCGACTGATCTGTAATTACTATTTCAAAGACTTTTCCGTTTTTTTTCAACTCGATAATACCGATTTGGATCCAATTTTAGAACTTCTTCCTGAGGAACATAATACAAAGGATAAAAATCGCCAGGTTCTAGAACGATGAGCATACCATCTCCAAGTTCTTCAGATTAGGGATTTAGATTTGAATCCTCTTTTAAAACTTCTTTCTGGTAAATACGATTCGGATGTTTATCCTCCGTTTCCGTGGGTAGTATTCCCGCTCTAGGAAGCTGATATTTTTGGTGTGGCTTGTATGGCCATCGAGAATGAATAGTACAGAGCGTTCAGCGGCAGGTTTGACGTTCAGCAAGAAGAGTTCAAACCACAATTAACAGATGTTGGAGTTCCTCCAACCACTTGGATGACACAGAAAAAGGGAGTTTTCTGGAGCTCCGGGTTTGAGGTTATTATTCATCCTGACTCTTGGAAACACAAAGGCAGGAGGCACGAAGGTGCCTGTCCTGTACATAGCTGTAGTAACGGTTGTGTTCGTGTCTCTTTTGCCTGATGAAATTCCGGCCACTTGACACTGTCCTTTTTTGACAAACACTTTCTAGGACTTGTTTTGAACCTGAAAAAGAAGTTTTTGCAAACTAACACATTCAAAAAAGTACTCGAGATAACCATACTGTTCTGAAACCTGTTTCGTCTACCTTCCAAATTTGCCCCCCAGAATAGTGGCGGTGTACATCGTCCGAAGAAGCTGATAGAATATTTGTACAACTTCCTTATTGAAGCCCTTGATTCGAGCTAGGGATGTGTTTTCCACCTTCCACTGTTTGAGCTCCTGATGCCTTATTAGAAATGATCGTAGCCAATCAGGTCCAGCTAATCCAAGTTCTCGTTTGAACGGGTGTTTGATCTCCAGTTTCTTTGCTGTCTGTTATGCTAGTGCTCTGATCTCCTGATGCATTTCACTAAATTCCCTTCTTAAATTAAATTAAAGGGTGTTCCGATCAAAATTTGGTCAAACAATAATGTGTGTGAGTCGATCAAAGTTTTTATTAATAAGTCCAATTCTTTTTCTTTTTAAGTGCAGTTAATACAGAATACAGGAGAAATATTAAGCTAAGCTCCATTTCTACCGAATGAGAATTGCCGGGTTTTTCGTTTAACACCTGTCATAAGATTTTGTACAGTCTCCTAGTCCACTTTAATCGCCGCAGAACGCCAGATTGCCTTGAACTGTTTCTCGCTTACAACAGCTTTTTGAGTCTTCTTAAGGTTCCGCTAAACGATGGCCCAATATTGTTCGATTGAGTGGAGCTCTGCCGTGTTGGGAGGGTTCTTGTCTTTGGGCACCACTTGAACGTTGTTGGCATCATACCAGGAAAGGCAGTAGACGTTTTTGTAGGAACTCGTTCAGATAAATTTCCTGATTGACGGTTCCGGTCGCAATGTAAACGTTGCTCTTCAAGCCACAGGTACAGATGGCCTGCCACACCAGATATTTCTTCGCAAACTTTGACAGTTTAATGTGCTTGAAAATATCTGTCACTTTTCCCCGTCCGTTTGCCGGATGAAATTCCTGTCCAGAAAGCTGTTGAGGTTGCATCGTCCTGTACCACGCAATCAAACTTGGTCAGCATCGTCGTGTACAAATTTCGAGATCGTGCTTTGGCCGACGTGTTTTGTTCATCGTCGTGATTTGGAGTCATTACGTTCTTGTAAGCTGACAGTCGCTGGACTGTTATTTAACTCAATCCACGGTTGAAGGCGCCACTCCCAACTACTTTGCGACATCTTTGACAGAGAGGTTGGGGTTCCGCTTGAAACAGCGGACAACTCTTTTTGTCGTTGCTCTGGCCTCTGGTTTTCGATTTCCCCCGATCCAGCTTTCCTGGTTGTCTACAAACGTTCAACAAACACTTTCAATACGTTGGCTACAGTTGATTTAGCCACATTCAACAATTTCGCCTAGCCGGCGTCGGTGGTGTAGTGGTAAGCGTGACTGCTACTGGCACCCCAGTGGGTCTGGGTTCAATCCCAGTCGACGTCGGTGCTTTTTCTGAGGCGAAAAAATCTTGGTCACGTCTTCTTCCGGAAGGGAAGTAAAGCCGTTGGTCCCGGTTCATAGTCATGAGTCGTTAGGTAGGGTTCAGGTGGAGGAGTCGCCTCCCTGGCGTCGGTGATAGTCACCATGTGAGGAAATAGCCGACGAAAAATAAATAAGTAAAAAAAAAACAATTTCGCCTACTTGGCGTGAGAGTAGTTTGGATTTTCGCCATGCACGTGCAACATTTTGATGCGTTGCTTTTCTTCCTTGGACGACTTTTTGATAGATAAAGTGCTAATCTCAAAATGAAAATAGAGTCATGATGCTACACGCACACATCTTCAAAATGAGGGGTATGCAAAATTGTTTAATGCACGATGAAAAGAAATGCGTCAAGTTTAGGTCGACGAAATATTGATCGAAACACCCTTTATTAGTGTATATAGTAAAGTAGATTGATTTTACCAGGTGAGAACTATCATAGCGTAATTCATCAATAAACAACATCATAGGGGTTATTTTAAGAAGTCGAGTCGAGTCGAGTCACTGCCGAACAAAATTGCGCATTAAAAAACCACAGAGAAGCTGATCGAAACGTCATCGGAAAAATGTTGAAATTTTTCAAAATGTCTTTAAAATATTATATTATGCAGTAACTTAGGAATTTCATCAATTTAACTTTATTTTTTGTCAGTTGCAGAGTAAGTATTTACATTCTTCACTCTTGTTTTAAGAATAACTCTAATGTTTTTGTAATTCAGAAAACCTCATTGAGATCCTGTTGCGATATGATGTATTTTTGGAGAAGTTATTTATAAATATGTTGACAAGAGTCGAATTTATTTTTTGAGATAGTCTGCAAGAGGAGTCAATATCTAGTTATAACAAATTTATGCGCGACGAAACTGAAGCTATTGACCGAATTAGTTTTTCTAATATTTAATATTTAACGATTGCTGTATAGATATGCAGTGATCGATATCACTTCAACGATTTTATCTCGAAGTATGATCCCTTAGATGGGATCATTTCCAGAATCAAGATTTTTTTTTAATTTTTGGAAGATCCTTTAAATTTTAGACGAGCTTCTTCGAAACTTTTTTGATGTGATTGATAAACTTCTCGATATTTTTTTTTACTTCTCTGATAAACTTCAGGGGTCCTAGCTCAAAGTACGATGCAAATGTCGGTTGGTGACGATTATGACGTCCTTACCATATATGGTGTCGCGAGCGATGAATGTCGGCTCAGCTTTCATGGATGATTTTTGTATAGAACTACTACTTCTGTTCGTCAGTGATAAGCTCTTGATTTTTTCATTATGACTATCTTTGACAAACCTCTTCGTTAAATTTCTGGCAAGTTTTCTCCCGATCGCTTAGCAAGTTTCTTCATGAATTTCTTGGTAATCACTCTTGTAATTTTCTTGTAATTCACATCAAACAACCCAACCTAACCTTTCGGGAACAGTTGATTAGTTTTTTTCCTGAACTTAGTTACTATCTTAATTTCTGACGAGTCCCATCCTGAACTGTGAGGAAACTTTCTCAAAAAAATTGGAAAAGTTCTCTCCAGAATTTCTTGAAAAATCTACTTTGAATTTTGTTAGAAGTTTCTTCCAGAACTTCTGAGAAGTCCTCTTTGGATCTTCAAGGAAGTTTTCTCCTGAATTTCGGAGAAGCTCGTTACTGAAATTCTTACCAACTCCTGCTTTAGCTTCTAGGAAGCACGCTCTATACTTCTGGATAGTTTATTCCTATTTTCTCAGAAGTATTTACCTAAACTTCAAAAAAGCTCTCTAGTACTTATGAGCTGCTTCAACTAAACTTCTGGGAAATTTCCTTCAGAACTTCTGGAGAACTTCCTGAGCATTATAGAAGTTTTCCGTAATTTTTGAGAAATTCCTTCTTGGACTTATTGGTGTGGTACGCCCTCCAGTGTGCAGCTTCTTCCCGAACTACTGATCTTTTTCCTGATTGAAATGCCATCTGCAACATCTGATAAGTCCCACCTTGAACTCAGAGGAAAGTGTCGCCGAAACTTTGGGAAAGTTCACTCTAAAATCTCTAGAAAAATTCCCCTAAATTTGTTGGAAGTTTTTTTCCTGAACTTTTGGGAAGTTTTCTTCTGAACTTCGGTGAAGTTTGCTCATGAACTTCTGAAAAATTCTTCCTTAATATACTGGAAAGTAAGCACTGTATTCTTTCTTTTATTTGAAGAGTTTTCTGCTTTGAGAACTCCTCATTATAAAATGTCCTCTTCTATGAACGACAGGAACGCTCCCAGCAGCAATTCTGGAAAATGCTGCAAACAAAGCTTCAAGGGGAGTTTCTTCTGAATCTTTCTGAGCTTTGTGGAAGTTTGTTCGTGAAGTTTTGAGAAACTATAGGTTGTACCCTCCGTGGTTTATTAATTCCTGAAGTCCGGGAAAGTTTTTTTTCTGGACTTTTTGGAAGTAAATCTTGAATTTTGTTGGAAAAACTCCAAAGCCTCTTGAATGTTTCAAACTTTTAAGTATTCCTCTCCCTTAAACCTCTTCCTGAAGATTTGAGAAGTCCTTTTCTGATATTCCGGGAAGTTCTCTCCTTAACTTCTTGGAAGTATGATTTTGAATTTCAAAAATGTTTGGTTCTGAATGTTTTAGGATATTCCTGCTTGAACTACTAAGAAATTTTCGTTCTATACTTCAAGGAATCCAGGACAAGTTTTATACACCACTGTAGCAAGTTGGCTTCTTTATTATACAATTCAATTGAATTGGCAGAAATATTTTGCAGCTTAATGAAATATTTGTAGCTTATATTATTATTCATGTAAGTTATTTTATTTGTTCATCAACGTCGTTAACCCTTGTCTTCGAATAAATTTTTATCAATAATCGGTTAAAAACGCAAACAATTCTATACCCACTTTCAACATGCATGTATCGTGAATTATCTTTCATCCAAGCTGTTCATCAACCCGTTGGTTTGTTGGTCATTTCATGAGCTTTTACGACCACTAATCTCACCACGGGGAAGGACTTGTATGAATTCAGTTAGTAGGGGAAAGGGACAGCTATCTGAAGAGGGTAACCTACCATCGGTTCCGATGTGCCTGTGTAATGATCAGTTCGCCAGGTCGTTGAACCTTCAAAGTAGATCAACAACCTCCGATTACCACTGACTACTGCACAAGACCTATCTGAGGATTCACGGAACTACATTAGAACATATTGTCCTGGACCGTGGAGTCAAACGGCAGTGGAATTTGTTTTTTGGTTAATTCGCGAATCGGAATTGTAGTGGTACGTTGAACGACTTGAAGGATTTTAGTAGTTTATATTACGTTTATTGTACCTTTCCCAGGATAGGAAAAAGATTCTTTGTTGGTGCGGTGATAAGTGGTGTGCGTGTGATTTGGTCAGGAAAAGAAGGTAAAATGTTAAATTTGTGTGTATAAAACGTAGTGTGTCTTACAATCGAGGAACAGCCGTTCGGCGGCTTCTTGAACAGGATTTCCGGAACGGGATCTCGATGAAACCGATCTGCCTGAACGACCCCACGCCGCCAGCACCACCAACATTAATCAGCTACCAAACACTTCATCTACGCGCTCCACGGTCAGAAACTGCCGGCTTGCGGAAGATAGCTTTCAGCCGAAGCTGAATTCCGGCACCACGGTTGGTTCATCAAGCCGACCAGACGCCGCCCTCGATCCGGCAAATTCCCGCCATCGTTGTGTGGCAAATTCGCGCCATCTTCAGCGTTACGTAGTTCGCCAGTGGCAATAAGAAGCCGTACGAAGAAGCTCCAGCCGGGGATTATAAAAAGGATCGTCAGGTAAAGGAGAACCAGCACACAGTGAGACAATGACGTCTACACAGGGTCAGGGCAACGCACTGCTCGCGCGCTTGACCATTGGAAGCAAATGAGCCGTAAATATTTAGCTGCGAGCCGACGAGTGATGACGTAACACTATTGAAGTTTCTGTTGGCGAGCATAGGTTCAGATTAAAAAGTCGGTTCAAACGTTTATTATGAATGCTGAGATTGTAGAAATAAATGCCATGATATAAAATGCTATTTATTGAGCAGAAGCATTTTCACTCCCGATAACATGGATCATTTGAGTAGTGTATTTAGCATGAGGTAACTGAATTTTTGCCACACAAACTTTCAAACGCTGGAGACTTGAGAATCGAGAAGCGATATATAGAGCCAATTTTTCCATCATCGGTAGAACTGGAATCGGTTGAAAAAATTAGGTTTTATGAAAGCGCATGGCGCAAACAACTGACGAAGTTGAACGAATCCATAAAATAAATGAGAAGGACGGCACTTTGCGCGCTTTTGTGTAGCGTGTGCGAAGGAATTGCAGTGGCATTAGTGTCGCGACCGAGCCATGCTCATTTCACTATGTATTGCTATGTGGCTACTGCGCCAGACCTTATGTAGACGTCATGGACAGTGAGTAACCCATGCGCATGTGAACAACATATTGAGACACACACACTACCGAAAATAGACAGTTAGGCAGTAGAAAATCACGCACACAGGAGGCTTTGGGCAAAACACTAGGAAGCAACATAATGACAAAACCTAAGTTAAACTAAACAGAATTACAACAAACAAACAGCCATTTATTCGTTTCCTCCACTGGCATACAAATGCTTCTTCTGTTTAGCCGCTATACACCACGTGATGTCTGCATACTAAGAGTTTTCTTGTCAATGTTCGATTAAAGTTCGGGTTTTCCGGGTTAGCTTGTAGTCTTTCCGTTTTGTTTTTACTCCAAGCTTGAGGACACCTCGCGTCTATCCGCTCTCGTCCAGCGAGAAAGGTGAAATCTGTCTCGGCGAGTTCTCGGCGAGTAGACAGCAGGCACTCATGCTCAAGAGTTTTTGATAACTAAGCGAACGACGATCATTCACAGGACTGAAGCGGCTGTCATCCACGAACAATAATATTGAAGCCGAAAACTTGGTGCTGCCGTGTGGTGCTGATTTGAGCAGCTCGATTTTCTTGAAGGCTTTATGCAGCAAACACGCAGTCGCGGCAGAAGTTGTCGTCGTGTTTTGTCGTTGATTCGAAGCGAGAAAAAGAAATTCCGTGTTGCACTTAGTGCGAGGTGTATTTCAAAGACAATATCGGTTGTTTATCAGCCAGAGGTCTTATAATGTTTTGCCTTAATTGCTGTTACTAGTAGTTGGCAGAAGAAAATATTGCAGTAGTTACCTAAACCATTGTGAACCAGAGCTTAAAATGTTCAAACCGTCACTAGCGCCTGCCATAAACTAGCCAGATGGCTCAAAGAACTAGTCGCGCTCTTCAGTCCTCTGCGTCTGGATCATTACTTGATCAGATAGGCGGGCCCATCAACATTTGCAAACAAACACTTCAGAGCCCGTTTTCTCCAGGAAGCCGTTAGGTCACACACGCAAACCTGCAAGACTCATCGTGTGCAGGAAACTTTCCCCTACCATGTGCGGGATCGGTATTGGTTTGCGGGTGGCCTACGCTTTGCCAGGAAATAGGCCTCAGTGAAGTGTTTTTTTACAAATGTTGATAGAGCCTCTTTGCTATTGTTGACCGTCAGAACTTGCCATATTCTTAGCCTATGGTACGTAGAGCCATCTTTGACGTCGATAGTGGAGGTACTTGGTTGACCGTTCAGTGACACTATATCTTCCAAACTGAATTCAAATGCCCTGCCCTGAGGTTGGGATTTCTTGCCGGGCATAACAACAGACGAGGTGGCGCTTAAGCCACTCGTTTCTTCTATTCTAGGGACAGATAACTCAATTTTCGATAACTTCTTTTTAGCATTAGTTTTGCTGGCTCCACACCACAAAAGCCTCTGGCGATGTCCACCTTTACTTGAATCAGTTCAATGAACAATGAACAATTTTGTTATTTGTAAAGTTTCTCAAAGGATTAGATTTTTTTGCGAGAAGTCTGTTTTTCTGTTAGTGTATTCCTTACCTTCCTCAGTCAATTACTACTAACCGATAAGAACGCAAATCAAAAATTATTTTTAGTTGGCAAAATGTGACAGATCCGTCACTAGTTACCAAGCGATCGATTGAGTTGACCAACTCGACAAACATGTCTAAATATTCTGAAAATCAGTGGAATTATTGTGAAGTTTTAAAACTATCTTGAAGTTTTGATGTGTGCGATATGAACTAAATTTTGCAAACCATGGATATTATGGCATGATAAAAGCTTATTTTAATAACACTATTATTTACATGTTAGGTACTGTTTCATCCAATTTGATCATATTTTGATGTATTTAGTGCCTCATTGTACTACAAAATTGTGAATTATGCTGCTTTATGTAAAAATTGATAAAATATCATTACATTATAGGCTACAGTTCTGAAGATTCGAGCACATTTGTTGCGTGGGTCATTTTACCCCAGCGGTGCATTTTGTACTGTTCTCCCCTAATAGCATGCTGCCGAGCTTGGCTGGATCATCTTCGAAGATAACCTCGCTGCTCTCTGACATGCGATGTTACGACAAGTACGGCAAAGTGACTGCATGCAAATTGCACCGACTTATCACTGTGACGATTGGGTGAAACTGAGGGGCGTTAGTTGAGCAATTACCGTCAGAATGATATGCCTAATGGAATAGGCCACCGGCTGGGAGCCGCCTGAAGCCGTTAGATTCAAGAAGAAAGTGGTAGTAATTTCCTATAAAACGCCATTTTAGCCAGCAGCGAAGTAATGGTTAAATCGGTGTAACCTCTGAACAATGAAATTGGATCCACAAGATGAGTCAAATTTTAGTCTGCATCGAGATGATCACACTCTTAAAAAAATCTATCTTTTCCAAAGTCCTTGCACTTTTGCATGTTAATTTCGTTGCCTACAATGCTACACAGCTACTTAGCCACAACATTACTGCATCACTAACGGACTTGACTAAGAATTTCACCAGCTCAGTATATGCAACAGAACAGCACAATTTCGCACAAATCCAGTCTCATTAACTCGACAAATTGGATCAATTTAATCCACTGGTGTTGGTAATTTAAAATGTCTCAATCATTACGCATTTGACCGTTCCGCCACAGAAATTCACGCCATGTCTCCTTCATTGTCTGGCAGTGGCAATTGGTTCTTCGCCTACTAGCGGACGTGGTGTGAACCCAGACCCGGCATCATCGTGTGGTGCAAAAATCGAATAACAGAAACATTGGATAATTACCCCCATATTCTTCTACCCGAAGCAACTACCGCCGAAAAATGCCCCACTGGTGCAGCGCCTGATGTCCGCTTACGAATAGTTACCACGGCTAATGGCAGAGTTCAAATGTACGAAGTGATTCACGGGAAATAATGCAAACAAAGCACTCGATCGATCGTGAACATGAACTTACCAAGTCACTCAACTGGCTGACTGTCCACAGGAAGAAGCCGGCGCACTGGCGGGAAGTCCAAAAAGGTGAATTTACTTTTTCGTAACTTGGCTAATTGGTTACGCCAATTTGATCTGTTTGTATAGGGCACTTTAACGCTTAGGGTTACCAGTTCCGCTATGTTTGTTGATGATAACACTCCCATGCAGTTTTCTCTTTCAAAATAGATTACCTGAAAAGTCAACTTCACCTAGTGTCATGCTCTATACATCAATGCTTTTTGACGTAGGACTACACCTTGGTTTTCTATACTGAAGTATAATTTAAAAAAAGTGGAAATTAAGCATTGGCCATGAAAATTGCTCATGTTTATGTTGGAGTTTAGACGACATCGATCATAGAAAGGTATAGCTCGCTCTCCCGTTTTCTCGGCTGGTTGATCATTACTTTCTTTCTCTCTCTCTGCGCAACTGCTGATAGAATGTTCACGTGGTGTGTTGTGGTTTTTCGCGCCTTACGCCGCGTGTTTATCTGCTGGAGCTAACGTGTCGGTAGCGAACATACACCCCCGGACTGGGAAGATTCCTCTGAAGCTCTGCAATTCTGTTTGCAGTTGTCTTCGACCGGCACGATAGAAATTCGAGAAACCGCTCGTCGGTAGATCGTTCCACCGATTTGCACGTCGACAGCTCGTACTAGGTTGTCCGCTTTAGGGTACACGTTGCCGAATCTGTCCATCTTCCAACTCTGGGAGGGCAGATCTCTTGCTTTCACTAGCACAATCATTGATTGTTGCTTCGCGGCTGCAGGCTCTGCAAGTACTCGCTTCTCCATTGCTTCCAGAACTGCTCTCTTAGATGATGCAGGAATTGCCACCGTGACAGTCGATTTATCGGCACATCGTCGTAGCTTGGTTCTGGTGTGGCAATCAGAGGACGTCCGAAATTGCAGCCACTCCTGCAACACCCTAGTAGCACACTTGTTGCCATTCGGTTGAGATAACATGAATATGACTTGCTAAGTCATAATCAAGTTACTACAACTAATTTAGTGTGTAATCGTAGTGTGCTACTTGGGCAAGTTTCCTGCAAAGCGTAAGTCCCATGGTAGTCCAGCCAACCAAATCGTTTGCATTATGAGCTTGGCTATGATGATCACTGGTGATATCAGACCGCCTGGGTCGAACAGCTTACTTATCTCGGACAGGACGGATCGTTTGGTTGGGAATTTAAACTGTTCAGCAAGGCGATTGGCGACGAATACAAATTCATCTCGTCGTGGACTCCAGGTCAGTCCCAGAGTTTTCATAACTCCTTCGCAGCCGTCACTCAGATTCACCGGTTCCTCACGATCAGCTTCAGAGATGCGCGCGGAATTCAGCATGCCCTGGAGCTGTCTCTGACACTCGATAGCCTCTGGTACGATGTTGGTTCCAAACAGAATGTCAACGTTAAAGTCTTAAAGTCTCGGGTGATCTCTGCCGCCATTGGGAAGGAGGCAGCCTCGATGATGCTTATGTGTAGTAAACACCTGGTCGAGGAACGGAGCGCAGGCTATTCCATTCGGCACGGTTTTCAATTTCAGGACCCGGAGTGACAATGCTGGATCGGCTCGCCAAAAAGATCTCGGAAATATCAGCCGTGAATACAACGGAGTGCTTCCGGAAGCGGACGGTTGGTCCTGACTGCGGAAACTTCGATGATGGGCACAAGCGTCGAAATTCTTTGGAGGGACACGGTCAGCGATGACCTTTGAAATGAAGCTCACCTGAGAACCGTAATCTAGCAACACACGGCTGAGCCACAAAGGTGCTTCAGATTCACGTCAGCTGTTATGAGCATTGCTGTTTTCGGTTCCAACGTTTGGCCTTTTCGAACGACGGTATTTGACGACGAGTGAAAAGATGTTTGCGCTTGCAACACTGGATGTACTGCTGGAGTCATGCTCACCTTCTGCACCGGTGGGGTGGACTTCTCGGGTGCTTGCTTGGGATCCTCATGCAGGAGGGTATGGTGCTTCCACTGACACTTTATGCAGGTCTTGTTCGACGGGCACTCGTTAGATCGATGGCCGCATCGAAGGCAGTTGTAGCTCAGTTTCAACTCCTTTACCTTTACTATACGTTGCGCTGGTGCCCACTTGTTAAACGTAGGGCATTCGAAGTGGATATGCTCATTGTTGCACACGAGGCAGGGCTGGGATTTCGTTGTAGGGGTCGCAGCTTGTGCTTTCTGGCTTGGGTGCTTCATGCTCAACGGCTTGGGATGTCCTTCCTTCATGGTAGCTGCCTGGGGTCGATTCTGGAATCTTTCCAAAACCTGACACTCGCTCTACAGGATCTTACTCGTCTGATCGAAGTCCGGCAGCTTACCGTGTTCCTGTGTCCTCTCCCACAGTTGAAGAGTCTGATCATCCAGCCGTGCCGTAACGATCTTCGTCAGCAGTGAACCAGACATCGCGTCAACTTGGATGTCCTGGTACTCCAGGCCTCCAACGTGCCGGTGGAACGTCTTTACCAGCTCCAGCTGAACCTTATTGTCCCCCTTCGTGATGGGTTTCAATTCCAGCAGACCAGTCAGATGAGTGTCAACGATGACGTGAGGGTTCTCAAACCCTGTCCTTCTGCTGTTTCCAGGACTGATAAAAGTTGGTGTCCTGGATCATCTTCGCTGTTATCCATCCGTAGGCGTCACCGACGAGGGTTTTTCCAGATGGTGCAGCTTCATGGATTTGGATTCATTGCTGCGAACGACGATGTCCTCGAACATCGTCCGGAACTTCGACCGATTTTCCACTTTACCATAAAAGCTGGGAATGGGTGGTCGCAGAGGCTGTTTCTGGATGATTACCTGGGGGTTGGTGCCATTTGCAGGAGCAACGGTTTGCGCCAGCGTTGCAGAGACCCGCTCGACTCTATCAAGCGCCTCGGTATGAAGCTTGTCGAACGCCATCAGCATTTCATCCTGCTCCTTCAACTTCGGCGACGGAGTAACTTCTCCGATTTCTCGATGCACTGCGGTGTTTTTCTGATAGTGCACATCGAGATTCTTCGCGAAGCAGTTTTGAGGAGGGCCAGGGCTCAAGGCACGGGTGGGTTTAAATTGGTTCGAGGAGTTGGCATCCCCATTTCCACACCCTGTTTGTCCGATTTTCCATCCCGTCAAAAAAAAAGCACTCTGAATGAGTTGAGATCTCTGCGTTGGGGTAGGCCATTAAGGATCTACCACCACCCCCTATGAAATGCAATATTACACGCATCAATATCTACAGCACTAAAAAGAAACATTTTTTTGGAATTAATTTAAACCGGTACAGCCAACCCTATCCACGACTAACTAAATTCGGATAAACATTAGCCATTTGTACATCTCAGCTGGAAGAGATGAAAAGAAACTTTGATTGCGATGGAGGGAAACAAAAGCATATGCTTGAGGCGATGATCGTTTTGGAGATCAATCAATGCATAATGCGTAAAAAATGTTTTATGTTTTATTATCTGAATTTCCCAGGAGTTAGAGGTTATCGAATACGTTCGTTTTTTGCGGACACGTTGAATTTATATAGTGGTAGGCGTCAATATTTAATCATACTTAGGAGAATGAAAAAAAATCCTTCATTGATTGATGATTTTGGATCTATTATGAGTAACTTATATGTTGACTACGACGATTGATGGAGTCATCAATTATTATGTGCCATCATTTTTTTTGTGTATTGCTTTAAATCGTTGGAATTTCATATCACTATGCTGGATTTGCGGGAATTGCGTTGCTCAGTTAGAAAGCAATCAAAAAGCTGGGCTTAGAAGCACATGTTATTAAGAAGCAATCTGATAAATTGTTACTGTGGTCGAGAAAACTTTTTTCAACTTGTTACTCTTTTTTTAAGTAATTTCTGGTTTAACGGGCCAGTAATAGCTTTGTCTTCAGTTTCTAACAATCTAAGAAAGGAATATAATGAAAATTTGCTGAGGTTATGACAGAGGGGGGATTTGGTGAGATCCATCCGTTTCAAATACTATACGGATTTATACTTCTAAATACTATTACTTTTAAATTCTTTCCGACATTTTAGAGCATGCTTTCAGTACCATTGAATAAATGACAATAGTAGTGGGTGTCAACTATCAGCCGTTAAGGTGTGGCCCAGTTAGAATTGGAGCATAGACTATTGCGCATATCTCGGATATACATTAACAAAATTGTATTCTGTTAAAACTAAAATGTTCGATTTTATGTGAACTTTTGAGGGAAAATATGAACAAAAAATCATCTCGATTTTGAAGAATTTTGCGGACCTCTCTTGGAATGCGTTTCATCAACCGGCGCACATTATTATCACCCATCGTTTTGGCAATTTAATTTTTTTTTATTCTCGATTCATTGATGCTTTTGACGACACTGCTATTCACTTTCAGCTTCCTCTTCATAATAGCCCAAAATCTCTCCATCGGTCAGAGCTAGGGACAGTTTGGTGGGTGGCTTCTTTCGGTATAAATTGAATCCCGTTGGTTTCATACTGTTTTACTGTTGCAAGATCCGGCCAAAACATGACAGGTTCATTGTGGAATCTGTTAAATGGCAATATTCGCTTTTGGAGACATTCCGTTCTGTGCAGCTCTGAATTAAATGTATTATCAGTGATGAAAACCTTGGTCTTCCTAGCGAAACTATAGATGCATTGCCAAATCATGTATTTACGTGCAAATTGATCTGCAAACACAAACTTGAATTTGGCAGGAACAACTCCCCGAGCCGTACCCAAGTAAAATGTTCGTCCCGGTAGCTGTTTGAAATCGGCCTTTACATAGGTCTCATCATCCATAAGGAGACAGCCATTTGATCAACACGTGATCATACAGTTTTCTGGCCACATTGTTCTGCTTTTGATCCCCATTTGGTTGTCTACAGGCACGGCATGACTTGAAGCCTTCCTGGAGACGAATCCGTTGCACGGTAATGCATGTGGCGCGAAACTTTTTGGCCAACTCACGGTCTGAGATGTTGGGGATTCTCTTAATGTTCTTGATGACTTTGTTCCACAGTTGACGGTTGTTATAAGGAACAGGGATGCCAGATATATAGTCTTGTCTGTATGAAAAACGTTACAGACATATGCAGACATTCTTTTCGGCGAGCTTTCAGATTAAAAAAAAACATGGCGATAGTGAAAGTCACATACGTCACTGGGAACAAATGAATTACAGTCTGAAGTTGGACCAGTTTGTAGGCTTGAAAAAAACAATCCGAGGCTGTTTTCTAAGGCCCTTGTCAAAGACGTAGCACTGAAACGAACTAAAAATAGGGCCATCATAACGAAAGTCTTGTTGAATCACATTATCAAGGATCGGTGGCTAATTAGTGTCAAAAATTGGTGACGGTACAACCCTTTTAGTTTTATAATCAATGAGCTAACTGATACCACTACCAAGAAAACATTGGTCTAAGTAGTGAGAACTTTCTATTGGCATGGCAATGAATCGTCTATTTGAGATTCTTTTTATCACGTACTCGAGCTTTCTGAACTGGATCCTACTATACACAGCTACGATACACAGTGCCATTGTTTGTAAGTTTGATAAAGTTTTGATTTCGTACAAAAACAAGGATTCGATGTAGACGGAGCGAGTGTTATGCACGGTGGAAATCATTCTGTTACTAAGGAGTGTATCGAATATTAGCTATCCACATACATTTGCGTTGTACGCATGTATTTGTGATGGTTTTTTATGCTCTGAACACTGCATGCTGTGCGTTTGACTGTCAGCTTGCTTGTGTTTACTTGTTTGTGCGGTTCAAATTCAGCGTTTTCAAAATGTCGCGTATTGAAAAGGAAGTGAAAATTAAGCTTCTGGACACATGGCTAAGTGAGAAGGGTATTACTATGCGAAAATTGGCGAAGCGGTTTGAAATTCATCATGCGAGTGTTAAAACCATCATTAATAAGTTTGGGGAACACTATTCTTTGGATGGGCTACCAGAAAGAGGCAGAAAACCCGGTTCTTCCAACCCGAAACTGGAACAGAAAGTGGTATCTCTAATCATGAAGAACAAATCAATGTCAATACGTGATTTGGCCAAAAAAGCAGAAATGAGTGTCGGAATGATCCAGCGTATCAAGAGGCGAAACCACCTGAAGACCTACAAGAAGCAGAAAATCTCGAAACAAAATGCAGAACAGAAGAAGCGAGCAGCAACAAGGGCCCGGAAATTGTATTCGCGTCTTTTGCAGCGTCCGGATGCATGCGTTTTGATGGACGATGAGACCTATGTAAAGGAGGACTCAAAAACCCTTCCAGGTCCACAATACTTTACTGCCGTCGTTGGGGAGGATGTGAGCGATGCGGACAGGTCGATTCAAGTGGAGAAATTCAGTCGAAAGGTACTGGTATGGCAAGCAATATGTTCCTATGGTTTGAAGTCAACCATTTTTTACACTACCGGAACTATAAATGCGGAAATCTATCGATCTGAGTGTCTCCAAAAGAGATTGTTGCCTTTATATAACTAGCATAGTATACCTTCATTGTTTTGGCCGGATTTAGCGTCGGCTCACTATGCCAAAACCACTCTCAATTGGCTTGCGGAAAAGGGTATACATTTCGTTGAGAAAAATATCAATCCACCAAATTGCCCTCAGCTTCGACCCATCGAACGTTACTCGGGCAATCGTGAAGAGGGTCTTCAAGAAGACTGGTAAGGCAGCTGGGAACATGCAGGAGTTCAAAAAAATTTGGGCTCAAGCGTCCAAAAAATGCGATGCAACACTTGTCCGGAACTTGATGAAGAGCATTCGATCCAAAGTTCGAAAATTCGTGAAGGAATAACTTAAATTTCATCCGGTCTTCATTATGTTCTAGTTTAACCTCGTACAATAAAGGATCAATTTTTTGTATGAATAAAATATCGGTTTTCAACATAATTTGAAAGGAAGTTTGTTTAAAAATACCGACTATCCGAATTAATTCGTTCAGAAATGCCTTTGCTATTAATTTGCATTGTGAGATAGCATATTCATGGAAGAAAATACCGTCTGGTGTAAAATGGATGTGTCGGGAAATGCATAGCTTTCTCAACAAAAGTCTTTTAAAACAGCAAAGTTTAACGAACTGCAGTGCCTAATAGAGCAGAAACCTGTAAACATGTTACATCCGTCTGCGATCCGATGGCTTTCTGGTTAAGCGTGCTCTTGAAGCTGGAAATCTTAAAAGAATATAAAACTCTTAAAAGCGTCTGTTTTCCACGTTAGGAGCGGCTCAAAACAGCGTCTGTTCTTCATGTTAGGAGCGGCTGAGTCACCGTCTTGTTAGTGCGCCCAGGACTCTAAATACAAAAGCCGAAAGTCGTGGTAGTGCTTGGGACTGCTAAACAGCAGCATCACGATGGTCCTCCTGCAAGATAGTGGGGTTGGCTGTGGGCCTTGCGAGCCGACACCATTAAAAAGGAATTGCAACGTATAATACACAAGGAAGAAATTCGAACCGGAATAATCGGCATGGACCAAGGCTACGGGACAACGATAACAGCCGTGAGATCCGGAGGCGGATTATCAGTGGAAGTCGTGCCTACTTTAGGCTCCACAAGCAGCTCCGGTCTAACAGACTTAGCTCCCGTACGAAGTGCATCCTGTACAAAACGCTAATAAGACCGGTTGTACTCGACGGGCATGAAACGTGGACAATGCTTAAAGAGGACCTGTGAGCACTCGGAGTTTTTGAGCGACAGGTGTTAAGAACCATCTTTGGTGGAGTACAGGAGGGAATATGGAGGCGAAGTATGAACCATGAGCTCGTGCAACTCGCCGACGAACCCAGTATTCATAAAGTGGCAAAAACTGGAAGGATACGCTGGGCAGGATATGTTACGAGAATGCCGGGGAACTATCCTGCAAAAATTGTGTTCGACGGGAATCCGGTTGATACAAGATGACGTGGGGCGCAACGAACAAGATGGTCAGACCAGGTGGAGCAAGACCTAGGGGGTACAAGGTGCCCAAGAGATTGGAGAGGAGCAGCCATGAATTGGGAATTATGGAGGGATATTGTGTATCAGGCTATGTTATAGTATTGTGACGTTATGCCATGTAAATAAATAAATGAAAATAAATAAATTGATATTTTCGATATAAAGTTGTCTTGAAACCAGGATATTTAAAAGAATTGATGAACCCTGGCTTTGTGGACCTGATCTCCAATAGGTTCTGATAGTTGGAGAAACTGTACGAAGGTGTGAAAGTGTGGGCCTTGATCAACGAATACATACACTAGAAGTGACAAGTTAAGCATGGAGCACTTGCACCAATTTTGACTAGACATGATGAACTTCTACATATGCTGCAGTAATCAAATAAGGTCTGTATCCGCAATAATCCGGACATCTCAAAACATGAATAAAACATAAATTTTGCATTATATTTCCGTCGTAGTTGTTTATTTCAGATTCATGGGATGTGTTTTAACAATTCGAGAAGACAAAACATAGTTATTCGGTATTTGCATAAAATTTTTAAACTTTGCGCTTAGCTCCGTCAATTAGGGTTTGTACAGACTCTTCAGAAATCGTAGAAGCCGTCTTTGTCCAAAGATGCAGGAAGTGTTTGATGTCTTTGATTCCTTGCTTCTTTCCAAAAAGCTTCCGCTTGATCACAGCCCAATATCTCTCGATTGATCGTAGCTCTGGGCAATTTGGCGAGTTTGAGGTTTTTGGTACAAGGTTCACTTGATTTGCTTGGTACTACTCCATCACAGTTTTAGCATAGTGGCATGATGCCAAATCGAGCCAGAACAAAGGTTTTTTTTGTGCCTTTTGATGAAGGGTAGCAATTGCTTCTGCAGATACTCTTTCTGATGGATCTCCTTGTTGATTGTGCCTGTAGTGACGAAAGATTTACTCTTTTTGCCACACGTTCATATTGCTTGCCACACAAGGTATTTTTAGGGAAATTTCGATGTCTTCTTCATTTTGAAATGCTCAGCTGTAGTATTTCTGGCCATAGCAGAATAAAATGCCAGCCCAGGAAGCTGCTTGAAATCCTCCAGGACATAAGTTTCATCGTCCATAACAACTCATGAAAATTTCGTCAAATAAGCGATTTTCAACATATTTTTTCTTTGAAACATCTTAAAACCAAAATTAAAAACCTTATACAGACAAGTACAGACATTTCCATGAGATTGATACAGATTTTTGACATAAGTATCTTGCATCCCTGATAGGGGACACATAAGATGAAATAGTTAACAAGTCCGACCACTAGGGTCGCTGTAAGAATAAAAAATGTTTGCTCCAATACTAAATGGGCCACACCTTATTCGAGAATGCTATAGAAGATCGACAATACAATCATATACAGGGTGCGGCAGAGAATAATGCGAACATGTTCAAACTTGAGTATTGGGTTCATTCGAGTAGCTAATGACTAATTTCTGTCGAAAGTGTATTTGTTTATGTTTACTTTCAAGTGCTGCATCGAAACATTCTAATTGTTTTATTGCAAATTCGTCAAAATGTTCGCGAAAGCAGTGATAACCAGTTTGTTGCTCACCCAGAAAAAGCCTAAAGAGATTGCCAAGGTGGTAGGTTGCTATTTGGCAACAGTTTACCGCATAAAAAAGTCCTTGCAGGATAGTCCTAAGCAGTGGAAGCCGGGAAGCGGAAGTCAGCAGCTTTGCACGCACGCCGAACGTGATCAAATCGGTCCGTGCAAAAATTGCTCGCAACCCGGTGCGTACCATAAGAAAACTTGCAAAGGAAGCCAATGTTTCAGAAATCTATGGGGGATCATCAAAGAAGGCCTGCATGCATCTTCCAGAGCCAGAGTGAAACGCCCCTTGATTATGGACCGCGTCAAGGAACTACGAGTGACTCGTTCCAAGAGATTGCTTTCCTTGTTGAAGAAGGAAAAAATGATAATCCTGTTCTTCGACGAAAAGCTTTTCAGCATCGATGCTGTGGCCAACAGCCGCATGGACCGGTTCATTTCACCGCAGAAAATGGAGTACGTTCCGGATAAAGTAAAATTCAAATTTCAAACCAAACATCCGCCTGGTGTCATGATGTTTGGCTTGGTGGCGTCCAGCGGTTTGAAAATGCCACCTGTTTTCATTGATGCTGGAGTTAAAATCAATACCGAAGTGTATATCGGTGTTTGAAAGGACCAAGTGCTTCCCTGGGTAAAGGCCAACTTCTCCGAGGACCAAAACGTTGTCCTGCAGCAGGATGGAGCGCCGTGTCACACGTCTAATCCAACCCAACAATGGTTGGACGATAACATGATGTTTTGCCGAAGGATTTGTGGCCCCCAAGCAGTCCAGATCTTAATCCGTTCGATTATTCGATTTGGGCATATGTCGAAGCACGAGCCTGCACAACATCACACCCTAGTGTGAAAAGTCAACCATAACACGCACATGGCAGTCGATGTCGGAGGACTACGTCCAAAAGGCATGCTCTGGATTCCGGCGTCGGTTCGAGGATGTTTTTAATAAAAATGGAGGACACATTGAATAAATTTGTTTAAACGGACTTTATAAAGATAACTGCACTCGAAAATGTTGATATTATTGCTTGAACTAGTTGAAAATGGGATTTGAAAGAACTAGAACAAATTTTTGCATTATTTTCTGCCGCACCCTGTAGGTATGATTATAACATCAACCAGAGTTATGGCAATACCTATGATCTGGGCTCAGTTTTTATCGTGAAGAGCGAAATGCAAACTCAAGAGATTGTGTGGGGGTCTTTCGCGTCTGTTAATAAATCATATTTTTTTCCGCGTACGTATTTTCAAGGTCATGCTAAGTCAAAAGGTCACCTCATTTCCAATCATCCAGAACTTTCAACGTATTAGCTGTAACTAAAAATAAAACAGATAAAACATATTTCATTTCAAACCATTCCCAGACTAATCTCGATCGACTGATTTACCGGATTGCATACAGGCAGAGAATTTATCATTTTGCCTCTAACGCCGCCGTCGTGAAATACTAAAATTCAAATCAGCTCAAATTAAACAATCTGCATATTTCTCTGTTGTATTCTAATCAGGCCGGATGCCCCCCGGCAAAACAACGACAGCATTAAAGACGACGCTTTGTCTATGCCGATCACGATCGCGTCTCCCCAGATTGGATGCTCTTCCTCTCCTCTTATCGACCTGGCAACAAATGTCATAGAATCGCGAATCAAATTCATCCATGTATGCCGTCATCGTGTCGGTAGATTTTCAGCAGAACAGGTGTAATTTTCGGTAATCCAGTCGGCGTTAATGACGCTGCTGTATGCCAAACAAACGACGAGCTTAACCTTGAGACAGGGTGCGAAAACGGAAACCGTTTATCTAATCATTTAATATGCTAAGCAGCAACCAGGCAGTGACAGATTTCCATACTTTACGAGTGGGTCTTTTGTTCTATCAACGGCTTGAAATGGTCCTCCGGGATGCCAGCTTTGGGACTTGATTCTTAACTGGTGCAATTTCCAGTTCGTACCCAAGAATTAATTCAAGCCACACCTGCTGAGGACATAAATCAGATCAGATGACCGAGACCGCGTTTTGTTGGGCAAGTTTTGTTTTCTAAATAATTGAGAGATCTCCTCACCTTTTAATAAAATTATAGTTTCCGTTTTTATCGATATTTATCCTGCATCCTACGTAGATAATGAGGAGAGATTACTTTTTAAAGGTCAGATTTTTGTCAAGTTAGATATTTCATTCTGACAGGAATACAACCCATCTCACGCGAAAACCACTCATCAACTTCCTTTCCACGATTTCCAGGAATAGTCTCACGTATCCCAATCACGACAAGGAACAAAAGTGTGTCAAAGTTAATCCACTTCAGAAACATGTGCGAACAAAATGGGAGAATTTAGTGCGTCACATCTTAAATTTATTTCAATTAGCAGCTAGAGCCACTTCCACCTTAATAAAACAGCTTGAATCGCCCACTCGTTCCTTTTGATCCATGCCGAAAACAAACACTTCGCTCAGAAAATCTAGTCACAGTCGGAATCTTGACCAACGCCGACGCCACATTTCGGGAAGAAAGCGGCTTATGAATCACGTCTCGTCCCTCAGGATGCACGGGCAGGTTCAACATTATCTCGGTTCAACGACTGCTGCCGCCTTTACCATTGTCGTCTGACCGAATCAGATCAGAGCTTGTTTGCTGAGGATTTTCCTTAATTTGTATTCATTTTTGCACTTCCCAGAACTGGAATACGTGAATCGTGTCCATTTTGGGGCAGCTTGAAATCGGTTTGACAAATTATGGTGGGGCGATAAATCAACGTACGATCGCCTCCACAGCTAGCGCACGGGATTCCGGTTCATCCCAGTATGGTGGAGTGACTAAATGGATTATCGCTTGGTTTTTATGGAAGATGCTCTTCAATTAGAATAATTGAGTATCAAGAGAATCCTAGGAAGGATTGTGGAGTCATTAATCACTCTGTAGGAATCGTTTTGCGTGCAATCGGTTATGGCACACCATGCTGGAGTTGGCTGGGATCGGCTTCCCGTCTGGTCTAGGATTGATTCGTAGAGTAAAATATTAAGAGTTCCCGGGCTTGGGATATGATTGTTCTTGTCGCACAATCATACTGATTTAAAAATGAGTATGGCCCTGAAAGGTCTCAAATGAAGAGCAAAATATACTAATTTTCGTAATCAACAACGAAGAATATGCCATTTTCTTTCTAATAACCGACCATTTACTAGGATTTACGAAGGTGATGTGATGATGTGATGGCAAGCCACTACCATTGAAGTTGTATGAAAGGTCAAAAACGGTGGTGTGGACCCGTAAGAAGAAGCACTTACACGAAACCCACGGAAAGGATAGAGATTCTCCTTCCAACGAAACGCTTTTGTTACAGGAAATAAACAGTAAGCAATACACATTAGGATTTCCGTCTGGTGGTTTGTTAAAAATAGCGTTAGCAAACTCAATGTAGACTGTCGGAAGATAATTAGACCTTTGCTGATCTCTAGCTGATGATTTTCATCAAGGAAGGCATAATTGTCATCCATCACTTGGACCAGATAACCACGAATCCCTCATCCAGCCTATAGTTCATCTGGCACCCGGTATCCCCCCCTTACCCTTTTGTTGTTGAATGTATGTATGTAATTTACGTAATTGAATATAATATATGTATTTACAAAATACGAATCCCTCATCCAGCCATAGTTCACCCGGTATCCCCCTACCCTTTGTTGTAATGTATGTATGAATTTACGATTGAATATAATATGTATTTACAAAATACATATACTATGTACTCTTCATCACTTCAAATCGAAATTGCATAAAAACTACTGAAAACACTAGAAAACTAGTACAACCAAAAGAAAGAGCAGAAGTTGTTCTTTCTTTTGGTCTCATAAGATTTCAGATGCAACCAGCATGCAATTGCAAATTGAAGTGAGAAAGTTGATGTACGTACTATCGAGGTATACCTGTATATCTGACATCTTCTGTTTATGCAAAATAAAAATTAGATAAATATCTTAATAGTCCTGGAAAGGCTAAAAATTTTAGTAGATCAGTTCAATCAACAAAGATAAAATTTTGAAGAAAAGATATTTGATGTGTTCATTTTTTTAATCAACAGAATATTGTATAAGTCGAAGAAATCAGTTTGAGTGATCGTTAGATGATTCTTGAAATAAATAAAGTATCTGATCATAATACCCAACACAAATATTTAAATACAATTCTACACTAGACCGATAAATCATGTAAATTTTCTCTGAAAACACATATAGTTAATTTCCATATAGCTTTTAACATAATTTCTATGGCAAAAACACTTAAATAGGCAAGAGATAGTTAATATTACAGGGTGCGGCAGAGAATAATGCGAAAATGTACAAACTTGAGTATTGGGTTAATTCGTGTAGCTAGTGACTAATTTCTGTCGAAAGTGTATTTGTTTATAATTACTTTCAAGTGCTGCATCCAAACATTCTATTTGTTTTATTGCAAATTCGTCAAAATGTTCTTAAAGAAGTGATCACCAGTTTGTTGCTCGCCGAGAAGAAGCCGAAAGATATTGTCAAGTTGGTAGGGTGCCATTTGGCAACAGTTTTCCGCATAAAAAAGTCCCTGCCGGATGGTCCTAAGTAGCTGAAGCCGGGAAGCAGGCTTCTGCGCTTTGCACGCACGCCGAACGTGATCAAATCGGTCCGTGCAAAAATTGCTCGCAACCCGGTGCGTTCCTTAAGAAAACTTGCAAAGGAAGCCAATACTTCGGAGAAATCCATGCGGAGAATCATCAAAAAAGGAACTACGAGTGAATCGTGAATCGGAAAAAAATGACACGGACCGGTTCATTTCACCGCAAAAAATGGAGAACGTTCCGGAAAAAGTGAAATTCAAATTTTCAAACCAAACAATCGGCTGGTGTCATGATGTTTGGCCTAGCAGTTCAGATCTTAATCCGTTGTATTATTCGATTTGGGCATATGTTGAAGCACGACCCTGCAAAACATCACACCCTAGTGTGAAAACCCTTAAGTCAACCATAACACGCACATGGCATTCAATGTCGGAGGACTAACTCCGAAAGGCATGCTCTGGCTTCCGGCGTCGGCTCGAGGATGTTAATAATAAAAATAGAAGACACATTGAATAAATTTGTTAAAAAGAATTTTTTTAAATAAATGCTCTCGAAAATGTTGATATTATAGTTTGAATTAGTTGAAAATGAGATTTGAAAGATATATAACAAATTTTCGCATTATTTTCTGCCGCACTCTGTATATTCATTGAAACAGTCACATACCTGTTATGTGTAATCCCAATGAGAGTTATTCGTATTAGTTTATGTAATTCATGTGGAATTTCAATAAGAATGATTGACATCTTCAATAATTATCATGTGATATATTAATAGTTTTGAAATTAATTTATTTTAAGATTTTATAATATTTATTGTTATTTGAGTTGAATATTAAAACAATTTAACTAAAGATTTGAACAATGGTCTTGACGTTAAGCTATGTGATCGCAGACTGCATCGCCGGGTTTAAGACGTGGTCCTTCATTAACACCAGAGATCTCGAGGATGTCCGAGCGCCTCCTGTCGTTCAAGTCGATGGCTCCAGAGTCTTCGTTGCTTCTTAATGCATAATTTGGGAGTTATCACTCGAAGAATATTCGGCTTCTATGAAACACTAGTTCACAAAATTGTAGATACATTATTTACGATCACCTGTTATGCACCAGAATACATACATTGCGTTTCCTCTAGGCATCGATGTAATCGAAAATACAAAACTGAATGCAAAATCGTCGATAGAATGCGTTATCAGTTCGTATAACTGAGTTTCACACTCTAATATAATAAAGAGATTTAGTTTTCTCATCATCTTACATGGTTTAACAAAAAATGTGCTGCAACATTTCCAGTGATTTCATCTAAAATTCAAAATCCGCCAGCAGTGGAATACTACAATTCGCCATCGTGAAAATGCTGCTAGGGAAACCACATTTTTTTCATAGATGAAAATCACATAAGATTCATCTGACAACACGCTTAACCTTCGTTCTCATACAATATGTATCGTTTTGTCAGATGAATATTATTGGGTATAATTATACTGTTTATGTGTTTTTCACATGACATTCAATGGATACACATAAAATGAATAAGTATATGATCTGTGTGAAGCTATGTGATGTTTTTAATAATATTAATGTTGTTTCTTGGTTCAGTGTATACTATTTATAATCACATGCCAGTCTTTTATGAAACAGTAGTTGAAGTTCAGAAATATAATTTTAACACTGTTAAGCTGAAATGCAGGAAAACAAATTGAGTATTAAATTGTCATACTGCTCCATGCTTTAAAATACAAAAGTAATTTGAAATGCTAGGATGATCCCAGAACGTGCTGGAATTATTAATTAAATGAGAAGTGAAAATAGACCCGGCTTGTTCACGATCTTCAGTCGAAGTCATTCACTTCTCCATTGTCAAATTGACAACATTGCCCAGGCTGTGTCAACCAGCGTCTCCATGCTGAAATGCTGAAAAACCAAGTAAGCTTTTTTTTGTTGTATTGCTTCATACTAAAATGTGTAGATAAATACGATGGAAAATGTATCTACGTGATAAAACCACAATGGAACTGACTCTTAGTTTCGGGTCTTGATAAAAAAAATCCCTACTGAGCCCTTGCGGAACGTCAAGCCGGCCAGTTCAGCGCAAGGGGTTTACTAGGATTTACTAAGGTCTATTAAATACTTCTCCGCGGCGTCGATGAATTTCTCTCGTGCGCTGATTTTTTTTATTGATGAGCCATCTTTTGAGGTTTAGAAGCAGATAATAGTCCGAGGGAGTCAAATCGGGTGAATACGGTGGATGTGGAAGCAATTGGAGTTGTAAGACTTTGATTTTAGCCGTGTGTGATCGCTTCAATTATTGTGCAATAATACTCGCTGTGGCATCTGCTAGCTCAAGCACCATCACTTTCCGGTCAGCCAACACCGTTTCATGATTTTGACATTGTCCTCTATAACCGCATCGGAGGGCCTGCCGCTGCGAACTTGACCGGTAGTGGATCTGCGGCCACCACGAAACCCCCGAAACCAATATTTAACGGTGTAATCTGACGGAGCATTTGCCCCATTATACTTATGCAACTTTTCTTCTGTTACCATCGCCGTTTTGCCTCCCAAAAAATAATGTTTTATGAGAGAACGAAAATCGTTTTTATCCATATTCAACATAATCTCAAACACGCCAACAACAATCAGCAGTCAATACAAAACTAAGGCCAGTATCGTACTGGAATTAAGCGTGTATGCTTTAAGCATGAACGGACTACGAGGCATTCGACTATTCTTGCCGTAGCATCGCATATTGGTGGTCAAGGAGGTTGCTTTTCACCGCACCTAGTACACTCTATACTCGAGTGTAAAGAACTGTGACACAGAAATATCGTCAGCCTGCTTAAGATTGGACACAACGACCCGAAGTTTGTTGGGTCTCACCTTAATCATTTTCATCACGGTCGAGAATCGCTTTGTCAGATCATTTGTTCTCTGATAAAGGGCGATACGGTCAAAATTTGGTCAATATCAACTTGACGTATTTCTTTCAATTTTGCATTTAAAAAACCTGAACACCCCTCATTTTGAAGGTGTGTGTGTGTGTAGAATGTTGCTCCTATTACGATTTTGGAATTCACTCTTCAGTTGTCAAAATGCCGTCCAAGCAAGAAGAGCAGCGTATCAAAATTTTGCTCGCGCTTCACGAAAATCCGAGCTACTCGCACGCAAAGTTGGCAAAATCGCTAAAAGTTGCCAAATCAACCGTTACAAATGTAATTAAAGTGTTTGGGGAAGGTTTGTCGACAGCCAGGAAGTCTGGATCGGGGGGAAATCGAAAACCGGAAGCGGCTGAGACGACAAAGAGAGTTGCCGGTAGTTTCAAGCGAAACCCTAACCTATCTCTCCGAGATGCCGCAAATAAGCTGGGTGTATCGTCTACAACCGTGCATCGAGCCAAAAAACGAGCCGGACTATCGACTTACAAGAAGGTAGTGACTCCAAATCGCGATGATAAACAAAATACGACGGCCAAAGCGCGATCCCGGAGGCTGTACACGACGAAGCTGACGAAGTTTGACTGCGTGGTAATGGACGACTAAACCTACGTCAAAGCCGACTACAAGCAGCTTCCGGGACAGGAGTTTTATACGGCAAAAGGAAGGGAAAGGTAGCAGATATTTTCAAGCACATGAAACTGTCAAAGTTCGCAAAGAAATATCTGGTTTGGCAAGCCATCTGTACCTGTGGCTTGAAAAGCAGCATTTTCATAGCTTCCGGGACTGTCAACCAAGAAATTTACGTGAAAGAGTGTTTGAATAAACGTCTGCTGCTTTCCTGAAGAAATACGGTTGTTCCGTACTGTTTTGGCCGGATTTGGCATCTTGCCATTACGGTAAAAAGGCCATGGAGTGGTACGCCGCCAACAACGTGCAGGTGGTTCCCAAGGACAAGAACCCTCCCAACACGCCAAAGCTCCGCCCAATTGAGAAATACTGGGCTATTGTCAAGCGGAACCTAAAGAAGACCAAAAAAAACTGCTAAGGACGAGCAGCAGTTCAAGGCAAACTGGCTTTCTGCGGCGAAGAAGGTGGACAAGGTGGCTGTACAACATCTGATGGCAGGGGTCAAGCGTAAGGCCGGGCAATTTGGATTTGGAAAAGCGGAAGCCTAACTGAATATTTTTCCTGAATTTTATACTAATTGAACTTGAAAAAGAAATTTAATTTGATTTTTTAAATAAACGATTTCACCGATTTACACGCGTTTTCCCTTGACCAAATTTTGACCGTATCACCCTTTATAGGATAAGGGGACGTAATGTTAGCAATGCTCCTTCATTCGTGTTTTTGATGTTTTCTATGTTTTCAAATTTGTCATTAATTCAGCGATAATCAACTGAATTATGCTACTATCGAGATGACCGTCTTAATTAGAAGCAATTCTGACATTATTAATCAATTTACTGTTGTTCACTTTCGTGGAAATAACGATTATCTCATCTTTTTAGACATCATGATTTTACTGGTTAAGCTGAACAGATTATCATGCTGATCTTCGAATGATTTAAATTTGCCTAAATTGAACCGAATAATGCAGCAAAGATGTACCGAAAATATTCACCCTTTATAAACTTACAATTCATACAGGTTAATTAATAATGATTCGACAAGAAAACTTTTGACCCAATGATTGGGGCATCTTTTATTCTTTGTTCCCAATTATAACATAACTTAGGGCCTGTGCATAAACCACATCAACTCATTTCAAAATCTCAGAACCCCCTTCCCCTTGTAGACTTTTCTTTTTTTTTAATTTTTGTATGGAGCGTAGATTTTGGTCAAACCCCCCCCTTCTACGAAATATAATTGTTGTTCTACGAAAAATGTTGTTATTGGTAAAATTGTCAATGAAAATGTATGAGTTTCGGTTCAATATTTTCCAAATGGCTCATTAAATTCAAATCAAAGGAACAAAACCTGTGCAGAGTGAATAGTTATGTTTTCATTACCGAAAGGCCAATTAATTATATGTGAGACTCTCATCAGTATTTCAAAGTAATTCTAGTTTAGTTTGTTTTGTGAAATTTTATGTTATGTAAAGCGAACCAAACTGGCAATGCCTGGAGAAAAAAAAATCCGGCAGAAAACCGTACGAAGACTGAATTTGATAAAAAATCGATCGCATGGAATGAAGTTGCATCTATGAATCAACCTTATTTGATGCTTATAGACCGATATTAAATCCATATCCTTCGAAAGTTTCTGACTTTATTAAATGAGTTACATAGCTTTTCATGATACATATTACCATATCTCTTATTCAATGTATCTTACCAAGTGTTTAACTAGCTAAACATCGCTTACAGCTAAAATACGTTATAAAAAAAAATGTTATGTTATGAGTTATAAACGTTGCATATTAGGCTGAGGGACAAATACCCTACATTCAAAAGTTTCGTTTTTGGCTGAAAATAAACAACCCATGGACCGGTTGAATCAGTTGGAGGGGCACGTGATGGGGTGACTTTATGAGACATCTCATTATTTTGCGGCAAGGATCTTTAGACAAATCATCCATGTCACAACCGTCAATTCAAATTATACTAACCATTTTGTAAATCATCATTTATTTGTTTTTTTTTTTTTCAAAATGTGGTCTGTGGACCAAACTTATCACGTACGGGAAATTTTCTTAAGGAAAAAAATCTAAAACTTTCTAAACTCTTGGTGATTTTGTTCAAGCAGATCTTGAATGTCTTGGAAATATTAACTTTAAATTAACCCCTCCAGGCCTAATAGGTTATAAATAACCTCAAAAAGAAAGTGGCTGTATATAATCTCAGACTGAATAAAAGTGTACGCTGTCTTCGGCAAATTTGTTCTTAATTAATATTTTTATCTAGAAAAAAAAATCATAGGAGGCCTCATTGACGACCTACAACATCCTGAATATGAAAAAATTCAGAAAGTATAGAAAATAAATGGCTTGTTAAAAGTGTAAAGCTTTACTTTAGAATACGGTACATTTGAATACGTATTATTAAATTCTCGTTGATAAACGTTAAGCATTTCTATTTCTTTGGAGATGTTCTAGGTCATCCAAATTGTCTTTGAGTTCAGAACATAAGATATACAGTTGTAACAGTAGTTTTCTGGTCTATTTAAGGCAACGATATGTATTCAATAATATTCAATCAATCTTTTGGGAGGTCAACTGTCCTTATTTAAAAAATTGTGTGATTCTCTAGGTAATCAAAACTGTCACGGAATTAGGAACCTGAAATCTACGCTGGTTGTTGTAGCTTTTTGGGCTATTTGAAGTAACACCGCGTATCCGAGCATGTTCAGTGAATATATTCGAAAGTAAAAATACATAAGAAGATAATTTTAAGTTCAGAACATAAGATTTGCAGTTTATAGGCAAAACAAAGTTACAATAAATATTACAACATCATAAAATATCCCAAAATTATCTCAAAATGTCTGTTGGTGTTCCAGGACATTCATTGAATATGTTTGAACTCATATTGTTATTGTGTATACCGGATAAAGCTACTTTTAAAACTGGAGATCTGAACTCCAAGACCGTTTGGACGACCTAGGAAATAATAAAAAAAAAACCTATTTTTTCAATCATTTCTTTCTTTTTGAGCACCAAATAAATCACAATACATCAAATTATTTGTATAATTACGCTTTAAAAAATCCAGGCCTGAAAGGGCTCAATTGAGTTAAAGCAAGTTAAACAAAACTCTGAATTATTCTTGAAGACCTCCATTTTAGTAGTATTTCGTTCTTTTGCCTTAAAAGGGGTTGTTTTATCGTTATTTTGAAGAACAATAAGCTCTATTCCATGTAATAAGTCATGAAAACTACTTCTCGTGTAGGTTATAACACAAACTGTTATAAGAGCTCGGGGCTAAATAAATATTTGATGGATTTATAATTTGAACATTTCAGTGAAGTTCCAATAAGCTACTCGTTTGTATTGTTATTCATTATGATTTTATTTCTTTGTCGTTTCAGGTCAGTCTCGAAGGTGAACCGTGCCATGTACCTGCTGTTCCTGAAGAATGTTTGTAGACAGGTTGCTTTAACTATGAATTCTTATTCATTTCTGGTTCAAAAACTTCTCATCGATATATATATTTGAAACTTGTAAAAATTGTGTTCATCTTTTTGGATTGAGAAGGCTGTTTTCAAGATACTACATATCTTTTTCTTATATACGTGCCATTCGAAATACAGGATGAATCTGTGAGGTCGATGAGTTGAAAACTGAAACTTACACATATAAACCTACGGATTTGAAAAAAAACATGAATGTTTTGGGGTCAATTATAGAAGCCAAGTCGAGCTATTCTACTCGACACTCGTTACTGTCGAGTCAAGCAAAATTGCATATTACGGAAGCCGACTGAATCTGATCGAGTTTGCAACCGCCCAGACAGCCACAAGTTATATAGCAGTGTTCAAATAGTATCGTATATTCTTATATTTTAAGTGTAAATCGTAATAAATTGTGGTCTTTATCGTATGATGTTTAAAATTAATCGTAAAGAATGCAAATTTTCGACTTATATACGATGCGTCTTTTATTCTACGTACTGTGTCACAAACTAAATCGGATATGTTGAAAGATTTGTAAATATCATTGAAGTATTCCGCCATAAGTCAGGATTTCCATCACCTTAAATGTTATTACTTACGTTTATGCTTTTTTATTCTAAAAACCTCATTGGAAATCTGTTTCAATGTTGGGAGTTGAAAATTTTCCGGAGAATGTTTTCTGACCATCTGGTAAAATCTCTGAAATTTTTCCTGAGCTTCTGGTATCCTAAGTGGAAAGTTTTTTTTTAATTGAGGACTGTTGTTCTGATTTTTTGAAAAATTTTATGAACTTTGGAAGAATTCTCAAGAACTTCCTTGATGTTTTTGTGAACTTCTAAAAACTTCTTTCCCTCATTTCTCTGAACTTCTGAATTTTTTTTTGTAAGTTCTTTGCTAAGCATCATGATTATTTTCAAACTGACGAACCGACACGCCCTTGAAGAACATGCCTAAAATCAAATCTGTCAAACCAGGTGAGATGGAAACTGCCGAATCATTGCCATTACAGGAAAAAGCCATAGAGTGGTATGCTGCCAACATGTTCAAGTGGTGCCCAAGGACAAGAACCCTCCCAACACGCCAGAGCTCCTCCCAATTGAACTATATTGGGCCATCGTCAAGCGGACCTTAAGAAGACTCAACAAGCTGACTTATTAACATAAACTTTGATTGACTCACACACATTACTGTTTGAACAGATTTTGATCGGAACATCCTTTAGTACTATGTGAACGGTTGAAGAGATGGTGGATGTGTTTACTTTATTTTAATATGGTGTCGAGAGCAATGGATTTTATCACGGTCATATGAATGAAGTTTTCAGCTCTTATCTAAAGATTATCTCTCGAATTTCAGGGAAGTTTTCTCCTGATCTTCGAAGAAACTTCCAGATGAACTTCTGGAAAGTTCTTCCCTGTACTTTTGTCAAGTTTCGTCATAAACTTCTGAGCAGTCACTCCTCAATTTCTTGAAAATTCACCCCTAAAGTTCGAAAAAGTTTTTTCAAGACTTTATGAGAAGTCTGAGAAGAAAACTTTCTCATTGAACTTCTTATAACTCATATCCTGAATATCGGAAAAAAACCTTTTCAAAACATCGGGGAGTTCTCTTATGAACTAATTTAACTAGGGTAGTTTCATCCTTAACTTCGAGGAAGTTTGTCCTGAACTTGAGGAATTATTTTTCTAATCTTCTGGAAAGTCTGCTTCTGTACTTTGCAGATTCCCTTCAGAATATTGTTTTCTTAATCTCTAAGCAATTTCCAAAATTTTCTAGGGAGGTCGAAGAGCTTACAAAAGTTCTTCGTAGCTTTATCAACATACTAAAATTTTGTTAAAAATTTGACATGCTAACAAAATTAATGAAAAGTTCTCTCGGATCCTTCTAATAAGTCCAAAGCATAGTTTGTATGGTACTTACAAATATAGTGCTGAACTTTCTTCATTTTCGTAGAACTTTTTATTGGATCTAACGGAAAGTTTACATTGCTTTCGACATGTCCATATAAGTTTGCATTGTTTGAAAACCATGCAAACAACTTCCTGTGCTTTTCGGAAAATTCTGCAAAGAAATCTAGAACATTGTTGCTATTGTGCTGTTTTGGGAGGGACTTTAACGAATTGGTAATTTGTTCCTTAATATAGATCATCTTATTTCATTGATGTCCCCTTAAATTTTTACTCTTTTGGGTTTTTTGCTTCATTTTCTTTCTATTTAAGCTCAAGTTTAAGTTTTTCATTCCCTATTTTCTAGGTTGTCCATTGTTTTTTGTCTTACATCGACTCTAAAGATTTCATATTATTCAAATCTCACATCCACTAGTTGTGTCGATCCAGACCTGTACAAACAATCATAACAAATCTATTATAACATACTTCATTGTAAGGTGTCGGACGCAGAACACTTGAATCAGATTTATTCTGCGCTTGGTGTGTAGTGAGACGACTTGCGTCAGGCTCCCAAGTTTAAAAGTATTCCAAAGAAACTTACTTTATGCCAATCCGACCCAAAGCACAGGTCCTAATTAATCGAGCTTTTGGCCAATTTCTTCCCTTATCAGTTTTACATTTGTTTTGCTGGCTCCAACTCCACTTTCATTAACACTGATAGGCAAAATAAAGTGCCCACTTCATCGTTTTTTCAATTTCTCTCATTTACTTGGTTCAAATTAAAGTAAACACACTGTATTTTTTTATTATCTTATTTTTTATATTCTATTTAAGTTTCACTTATGGAATACTGCAAAAACAAGGTGTTTTAAAAAAAATCAATTTGTGTTGAAAAAAAAAGTGACACTTCATTTAGGCTACAGAAAACATAAATTAAAGTAAAATAAAAGCATTTCAATAATTGAGGACCTCCTGCAGGCGCTTCTTCATGCTCTCGGCCAGGTTCTTTAGGTGCTGTGGATCTAGCTCTTCCCAGGCACGCTCCAGGGCTTCAAAATAGTTATTTTTATTGGTAACACCAGTTTTGTCAACCCTGGCCACACCCTGGTAACAACCAATCGCCCACAAATTCTCGATGGGATTGAGGTCCGGGCTTTGTGGAGGCCATTCCAGCGGTTTGATCCGACAAGACCGGAAGAAAACTTGTCTGGACCGGAAGAAAACGCGAAACCTCCAGATTTTCTCGCAGGATGTTGATGTAAGAATCTGCCGTCATTATCCCGTCGTTTTTCACAATGCTTCCCACTCCACCCCATGAAAAACACCCCCAGACCATCACATTTCCTCCTCCATGCTTCATCGTGCCTTGGATGTGGCGTTCCTGAAGCTCCTTTCCCGATCTGCACCAAACACGAACCCGCCGCTTTCGGTTAAACAGCTCGAATTTTGATTCGTCCGTCCAGAGAACCGTTTTCTAGAACTCTAGGGGCTTATATCAGCATGCGCCTTAGCAAACTTAAGCCGTTTGGCTTTGTTTGCCTTTCTGATAAATGGGCGCTTCCGGGCAAGTTTGCTATTCAACCCCTGTGCTACGAGACGGCGACGAACAGTTTGACCGGAAACTGATAACTGAAGGGTTTCCTGGATCTCGCGGACAGTTACCTTCGGGTTCTTCTTGACTTCGCGCATGATCTTGGTGTCCGTTCTCGCATCCGTTTTCCGCTTCTTGCCTCTGCCAGGGCGATCCACCACTGATCCAAACGTTTTAAGCTTCAGAAGAATTTTGCCAATCGCTGCCATACTGATACTGTACTTCTTAGTGACAGCCCGGTGCGATTCACCGTTTTGCACATCACGAACGACCAATTTTCGGATACACAAGGGAGTTGCTTTCGAAAGCACTGTGTTCTCTATTTTTTTCAATTGAATCAAATGCGATCACGTATACAAATGCACCAGGTTGAGCCGTTTGCTTCAAAACATGTCAAAATATCAAAACATAAACAATCGAGGGGTCTTCCAATGGAAACTTATCGAAAACATATCGATTTTTGAAGTGGGCACTTTATTTTGTCACTGTTTTTTTTCAACACAAATTGATTTTTTTTTTCTTTAGGTAAAACTCCTTTTTTTCAGTATTCCATAAGCGAAACTTTAAAAGAATATAAAAAATAAAATCAGCCTTTTCTCAGGAATATCGAAACTGTTTGAGAAAGCAATCCACCGTCGGCTTCTTTCATCTGCCGACGAGCTGAACATCTTGCTTGACGAACAATTTGGCTTCCGACGTGGTCGGTCGACAATTCATCAACTTAATCGAGTCATTAACATCCTCGGACGGAAGAAGTCTGTTTTGAAATCACCTGCCATGGCACTTCTCGACATCAAAAAGGCCTTTGATAACGTGTGGCATGATACTTGGTGTACAAGCTGCATCGGTACAATCTTCCCATCTTTCTGGTGAAGATAATTAAAAATTATTTGTCGGACAGGATCATTGGCAGCAGATGACGCTTCAACCATTCCCGGATGCACGGCTCCGACCACATTCCGCATTCGCAAATAGCTTGCCAAGGTATTGCCAAGCTAAAATATACACAGTAGACTGTCATACAGCTTCCGATCCGGCGGTTTCACTGTTGCAGTCTGCTTTTCATTCCGTTTCAGCACTTTTTGCTTCTTGAAGGTTTTTCGATGGATTCTTGCCGTAACTCGTAGAAGTACGTAGAACGTCTCAAACAGAATTGTTTAGTTTTTAAAAAGCCACCTTGAAATCTTTCGGTTCAATGGTCCTGGTTTTCGACCTTTTTTCGTGCGTCCGCAAAGCTACAATCCTCACCAAACTTCCGGATGGCATTTTGAACCGCTCTGATACTCACACTGTCCAGTTTCGCTAGTTGATTTAAGGTGAAACTCCCTTGAATCCCTAGTATTCAACATGCATGTAGAAGTGCAAACACTTTTTTGCTCTCATATGATAGTATTGGTGCATCATGAAGAAAACGGTCATGGTTGCCAGTAATTTTATTTTTCTTTGTGGATTACAGTACATCCATTCAATTATTCCCAACAATATTCGCATTTTTAAAAAAGCATTAAGCCTCAAAATAAGAGTCCTCTTCAAATGTTAAGGGAGTCTGGGGCATAATAAGCAAGCTAAATATTAAGCCATTCATCTAATTCAATACAACTATTGGTGAATTTTAAGCGTTAATGTTCAGATCTTATTGCTATCATAAACTATCGAATGAGTCTTTGAGTAGATGGCTGAAACATAAAATGTATTAAAAACGTTTAAAATAATGCATCTGAGATAATAAATGGGATTATTGCAGTTTGAAAACCGATTCCAGGGACCTTTTCACGTCATACTGAACTCTGACAACCAACGATAGCTCATGTTATACAACATAATTCGATAGCCACATTGTTATTAAGTTTTTCACACGAACCCAGTTGAATGTTGTTTACTCATAATAATGATCTCTTATTTTGAAACACTTTGAAGTAACTTGGGTACTTACCATAAACACAAAGAGATATTATTTTATGTTGTGATATTAATAAAAATAAATAGATTTGATTTGCTTTACCTAATTTCAATGTGGACCTTTGGTATGTTAATGTATGTATTTACTATATGTTTTAATAGAAATTTCATAATACTTTTTTTTTTCAATTTTGGTTTTAAAGTACGATTCATTAAAAATTACTTCATGCATGACATAATCAGTATGATTATTGCTGTTCACAAAAATGACTATGCATTTATGTGCCTGACAGATGTGTATTGACGCCTGTGCTTCGACAATAAATTGTTTATCCAGAATCACAATATCACTCTTGATTTTTAATCCCATGGATGCCTACATGGTTAGGACGCGTTTCGAAATTTTACCCTTTACCTCTTTCTTCTTAATCAAGAGTAAGGTTGAATTATCTTCTGAAATAGCTGAAAAAGAGAAACAATATTAATATACATGGAATTGCTTTGAAAAATATTTGGGATCAGATCAAATATTTTACCCCACCTCGTACTAACATAGTATCAATTGGTAGGCCCTGTAAAGTACTTTTTCAATGAGAATCTAGGAATTTCAATGTAAAATATCATATGTCACTAATTCACATTGCAAGTCTGAAATTTGAGCAGGTAACTTTAAAAAAGAGGTATGAGCTATAATAAGTAAGCGAAGGCTGCACCTGAAGGTTGGGCTTGTTTGATCCGATGTTATTTTTTATTTGAATATTGAATGGGTCCAGAGCGTTCAAATTTTGATTATAGATGATTGGCATGTTTCGGCTATATTTAGTCAAAATTTGAGTTTACTGCAGACCACGCAAATTAAAGTTGAAAAATTAACTTCGGTGCAAGTATTTTCGTCTTCGCCTATTTGTTTCAATCCCATGTTTTTATAAAGTGTTTATATTATCATTAGGCGCACATTGAATGCGTTGAAAAATGCTAGTTGGATTTCAATTTTCCCGCCACTCATTTTTTGGCATGCAAATTAGAGCTCTTCTGTAATTCCTTGCTCTTGGAAAAAAAAATTGAAAGTAAATACCTACAATTATTTAACTGGGAAACTAGGTAGACTTGATCCCTGTCGAGACTTTTTTCATACGTTTTTTTTTTAAATCTAGAACAGATCATCAATTTCCCATAACGATTCGCCTTTATACAGAGTATTATTATGATGAAATTTGCTTCAGATTGCGAAGCGAGATAAAAAAATATAAGAACAATATATTTAATTTGAGAATCTTGGACATTTTTAAAAAAAATTTAAGATCCCTAATAACTTTTTAAACATATGAAAAAATTGCGCCAAAATCTCACTGCTGAAAACTGTGAATATTTAGAGTCAAATGGCGTTATTCGAAAGATTGTGACATCCATTCCAGGAAATTCAATTGATATTCCCAAATAGTGTCTCCTTACAGAACCACAGCCGTGGTAACCTGGATTCCCGGAAGCAAGATGCATTCGAATGGATGTTGCATATAATTTTAATAAAGCGATTAAGATTCTGCATCCAACAGTGCTTATAAAATTAAAATTTGTCAATAATTGCCAGATTAAAAATCATTTGAATTTGGTGAGTACCCGGGTACCCTGTCAAACACTTAAAAGTGTTTTTTTTTGTTGAACACATAAGGGTTAATATGGAACTATAAGCCTGTGAAAACCGCATCAAGTTTCGTTTATTCCGTAGAGATATATTCATAACGAAAAAGGGAAATGAAGTCAACCCAGACTCCCCTGACTCTGGCTCGTGCTTTCAAGGAAAAGAAAGGGGATGAAGGCTGTTTACCTTTTCTTTAAAAAAAAAAACAAACAAATCAACAAGCAATTGCAAAGCAAATTAAAAACACACTCACCATCGGATTCGGAAGTATGACCGGGATTTTCAAAACCAGTATCATTTGGGCCAGGTATTGTAACGTCATTTGTAAAGTCGGAAGATTCGCCAACAGATTCTACTCCGAAACTTATTTTTCGATGAAATTCAGCATCAGTTGACGGTGAAGTAAAACCACTATTCCACGGGTTTTCGAATGTCCACTATAAGGGATCAACAGCACTTCAAAAGCCGCTTTTCTTCTTTCTTCAAAACTTTTATCAGTCCAGCACACTCGCGCAAACAGTTGCTGACAACACTGCGCTCTGCTACGCTACGCAAAGCTGAGTGTAAATTAGAAAAAAAGCAAAAAGTGCAGTTTTGAGACCGGCTGCTTAATTTTTGCACCATTCTCGTTAATTAAACATATTTTTCGTCCACTGTTTTCAAGAGCGTGATGATAATTAATCTCTCAGTGAAAGTAAATAGTGTTTAGGTGGCTACGGGAAGTGAAAATACAGTTTTTTGAGAGAAAATAATAGGCAGATCTTGGCTTTTAAAAGGTAAACAGAGACGACGAAAAATTACCTGCTCTGTGGAAATGAGCACAAGTTGATCAATTCAGAGTGTTTTCAGTGAAATAAACAGTGTGAACTGATTAAATATTGTGTTCTGCTGTCCTTTAGCAGTATGGCAATGATTCACTACAGGTGTGTTGATTAATTAGGCATATTTTGTTGAGCAAACCCAAAGTGTGCATGTGTGGATGAGGAAGCCATCGCTCCTGCCATAAAGGGATTCCATCGTGTATGTCCTTAATGATATATTGGGACAGACAAAATTGTTTTTCAGAATGTAAACAAAGACACACAATGGAAACCAGCTGCCTTATGTCATCTGTTTTCGTGTAATTTCGCGTAGATATCGTTCTTATACTCTCTGCCAGAGACATCTTATATTCCAAATTATATATTAAACTGTTACTCAAAAACGTTAAATTAAGAGAGCAAGTTTGAGCAACTATGAGTGATAAGTACAACCCATTTAAGAGAGGTATTTCTTGGAATTGTATGAACAAAATTAATGAAATTTAACGTCTGGTTGACTGTTTGATATGAAAATGCATACAAACTCTGTATATCTTTTTTTCTCAATATATAAAATTATTATCTCATGTACATAAACATGGAAACTTTGCTCTTTAAAGTTGATTCAATTGACCTTGTACAAATGAATTGAGTAAAGAAAAAAAAGTTATTTTCTCGACTATAAGTAATGAAAACTTCTTTTAGTGAAGCTTATAACTGAGTCTGTAATTTGGACTCAGAGCCAAATTTATTCAGTAAATATTTGATGGTTTTAAAATATAAGCATTTCACTGAACTTCATATGAGTTACTCGTTTGTATTGTTATTAATATTATGATTTTATTTCTCTGTCGTTTCAGGTCAGTTTCGAAGGTGAAACGTGCTATGTACCTGCTGTTTCTCAAGTATGTTCGTAGACAGGCTGCTTAAAATTAGAATTCTAATTCATTTCTGGTTCAAAAACTTCTCATCGATAAATATTTGAAGGTTATAAATGTTGCGTTCATTCATTCGAAATACAGGAAGAATCTGAGAGTTTGATGCGTTGAAAATTAAAATTTTTATCTATACAAATACCGATTTGAAAAAAAAAATACAATACCGATTTGAATGAAAAATTGGGAAGAGTATGTCTGGATAGAGAGAAAACACGGCGTGTCGTTTCACCCTAACACTTTGGCTTGATTGATACCAATGGGAATCCTCAAAAATTCGCAAATAAACTGTACCTTTGCTGAAACTCTCAGTAAGTATGGAAATTCATGTTCACCGGTTCATTTCTCAAGCACCCATAAGTACTCTTTCCCAGCCGTACTTGAACAAAATGTAACCGATTAACTCATCATCCTCACCACCAACGGCAACATCTGCGCAGTCTACAGTGAAGCAATCGAGATCATCTCTCGACCGTCGTTTGGTCGGTCAGCTTGGGTCAAATTTACGACCAGAAAAGGAGGATTGCGCTGAGCTGAGCTCGAGTCTCGTTATGCTAAATAGGCGCTAAAACCAACTGGAATATTTAAAAAAAAAATCCAACAGCTCATTTACCCTTTCGGTGGGTAAATATCTATCGGTTAGAATTGCCTACAGTAGCCGCATCTCTTGAGAAGTACGCAATGCTCAAACTGTTTACCACCCAAACGACGACGACGACGACGATGATGGAAATTAAGGGTTTCTTAATTTATGCACAGTTGCAAAATATGGTGCAGCCGACAAGTAGAAGGCAACTAAGTCCGGAGTCTGCTGAGTCAGTGCGCCGACGCGTCAAGCGCCATTGTGTGCGCTAAAGTATGACTTTTTGGTGTGGAGTTGAAGACATTTAGCTGAATAATGGGCCTCCTGTCCCAGGTAGCGAGTGGGTGTGTGGCTTGTTTGTGTTCTCCTTCGTGGAGATACGCCGGACGAAGGTACGCGCTTAACTGTCATTTAATTTCCACTCGGCGCGCAGAAGTGGATTTATGGATTGAGATTAGTTCGAGACCGTGGAGCATGTTGACGGTTTTGTAAAAAAAAAGAGAATCGTATCTTACTGTCGATCGTGAATTGTGCGTTGCTGAAGTTCTATGGGGGCGGTCGGCGGTGCGTTATGCGTACTTGGCGTTGGTGATGCAACTGCATTTTTACCTGAAGCGGAACTGAATCTGACGAAATATGCCAGAGCGTTTTATGTTGCCATAGTCTTGTTATGTTTAAGGGTGTATTTCTGCGCAGGCGATATTTATGGTTGCATGTTTTAAAATTCTGCAGTTTTATTAATTTCTTTCAATAGTTGGGCCATCTTGACGATGTTCTGTGCCTCTAAAGTTCATAGCAAAGTTCGCTCCCAGCTCTTATCGTAAACCAAGCACATAACACCCGTATCGTCGATTAGTTCCTTAGTATCTAACGAGTGAGATCGAAGTAAGCTATCAGTTTCTTGTAGAGTACGGGCATGTTTTTGTGGCAGTCATTTTTTTCACCTGATTTTCTAGATTTTAAGTAAGGAAATGAAGACGACCATGAGTCAGCTCCGCACTTAAAATTAATTTTAGTTTATATTACGAAATCGAAAGTAGAACTAATTAATTTATTTGTTAAATGGGACATTGTAGCGGCAATTATGGAAATTCCTACTACGCGTGAAGAAACAGAAATCTACGTAGCATCTGCATATTTTCCTGGTGACGTAGAAGAGGTTCCTCCCCCTGATGTTTGCGCATTCGTAACGTTCTGTAAATCGCAAAATAAGGCATTTACTATCGGGAGTGATGCAAACGCACATCATACAAATTATTTTCATCAATTATTTTACATCAGAGCAACTGTTGAACGGATATTTGTTTGATACAGGGTAGCTTACGATCCACATTTGTTTCCGCCGACCCCGACCAATCCTCCGAAAGTCGTAGAAACACCGGAAAGCTTTACATCGATCGCAAGTGATACTGTGGGCAGTGTGCATACCTAGCGTGGGTTCATCGATAGCTTCCCAAGTAACATTGCCAAAACCTTCCAGCTTTAAGTTTTATTAAAGTTTTACAAAAGCCACTAGAAGTTAATTTGGTTTTATAATGGTACCAAGAGGTGCCAACTGGTTTGATATTTTAGTCAGGTTTCTGAGAACCTACTCAGCTTGTTAACAGCGATCTTAAGACCTTGTTTTTGCACATTCCTTTTACTCCTATCCTACCCGAAGGTTTAATTTCGACTTTATGAACTCGTAAAATGCTGTTTTGAAATGCCATTTCATATTATCTTTTTATGGCCAGTTGGAAAAGCATGTTAAAACCATTTTGCCTCCAGTAAATGCATTTAACGGTGAATTTGTTTAAAAGTAGTCATTGCGAAAATAATTTAGCTTTTTGGCAAAATTGTGTTTTTTTTCCAATCGCCATATTGATATATAAGAAATAATTGATATGTAGAAAAATAAACGCACAAATCCACAAAAGGGAGATCAATTTCATTTTTTTAGATAACCTTATTGAGTTCCACCAATTTTAAAGAAAAATCATGAATATATTTGTTTTAATTTTGATTTTGTTAGCTTTCAGCCACGATATCTTAGTAAATTTTGACTGCGGTGGCCATTTGGCAGTATGCTGGTTTGCAAGGCAGCCAGTAGGTTTTATAGAGGTGCTAAAGTGGTCATAACATCTTTCGCTAGAACATTTTGAAAATCTTCATGGTCTTGTGAAGGTTTTATTAACTTGTTTTCATAGCCGTCTATTGCTTTTCTAGAAGCATAGAGGAGGTCTTGGAAGACAACACAGTTTTGAGTGTAGTTTCATCAACTAAGCCGGGAAGAGTGTTGTACGACTGGAATAAAACAAAAAAAAATTACTTGAGTGTTTCCTGTCCAACTTCAGATTTCATAGACATTGTGATTTTTGTTAATCGTAAAAGTGGTCCGTTACGAAAGAATAATTAATTGTGCTGTTTTTGGAAACTTACGAGAACCAGAAAATTTAAAACCTTTGATTCGTGCACAGCGGAAGAGTTTGTAAGTAATTAATGGACTCCCGAACACGTCACCAAGCAGAAATAAACATCGCTTCTAGTTCTTTTGAACATGTTGAGTATGATGCTAATTAGATGAGATCGTTTCTATGTGTTCATTTATATGCACTTAATACTCTACAAAATTTTACAAACAAAAATAACGGAGCGTATGGTACGTACACGTCCACGCATTCTGTCTCCCCTGTAGATTCATAAGATGCGTTGTGGTTCAAATCCTTACACTTGAGTCCAACTAATTTAACAGAATCATCTTTACGGCTTGCGCAACGCAGTAGGCGTGGCCGCTCATTGTGTCGTGTCCTTTGATATTCAGACTAGACTAGATTAGATTAGATTGGAATACAGGGTGTCTCACAATAGGTGTCATTTAAACAAAATGGGATTACAGCAAAACAAATCAACCAAATCATTGCTTTATTTTTCAATTGAAAGATAATTGTTATAGAAATAAATCATATTTATTCAGTTCAAACATCTCGCCTTTTTTCTTGATAAGTATGCGCAAACACTTTGTAAACCCATCGCAGCTAGCACGCACGATTTCCTGAGGAATTTGGTCCCAAATGTCAACCAAACTTTTCTTGAGTTAATCAGAAGTAAGCCCTTTTGTAGGGCGTATATGTTGAAGCATATAACGCCATACAAAGTAGTCAAGTAGATTGAGATCCGGTGAAGATGCTGGCCATTTTTCGATTGTGATGAACTCGGGCAAATTTTTCACGCACCACGCTTGTTGGAAACAATGTGGTGTGTTCCCATACAACGTTGAAGCATGAGAAAGCAGATGGTTCTTCGAAACCTGCTCGATATAATATTCATTGTTGATTTTTACGTTAGGTTTTATGAAAATAATAAGAAGTTTACCTTTTCGTGAAACGGCATTTTCGATACATTCTGATAGCGTTCTACAACTAGTTAATTTCTTGGCATATTGGCAAGTCTTTTGCCATTTACACGATCATTTTGTTGATTATGACTGTCCTGAAGGAGGAAGAGCTTTTCATCCGAAAATAAAATCTCGCAGTCACCGTGCCAAACCAAAAGATGTCTGGTTCTTTGGACCCAGGCTGTAGACGTGTTGACGCTCCGTCAACCCGTGAACCTATTGTTGCTTGTACGGCTTGCATTTCAGATCATGTCTGAAGAGTTTGTTCATTGAAGCAGGAGAAATTTGAAATTGTTTGCTCATTTTACGGTCAGATACGGATGGATTACGTCTTATTCGTTCCCTCACACATTTGATCTTTTTCTTCGTTCTGGCAGTTCGTCTGGCACCTCCTTTGTGTTGAATTTAAGTTTCCTTAAACCGTTTAGGTACGAAAGCTACGTGAAGGTACGAAAAACAAAACGCTTGCTCACTCCGAACTGCTTAAGGCTGTTGAATATCTGACACGGTCTAAGCTTTTAAAAATGCAATTTTAATTTTTCGTATGGCTTTCATGGTAACTGATAAATATAAACAAACGGAATCGCTTATTTATCTTCAGCGATAAGCTGTCAAAAGAATACACTCAAAACGGGTATAAACAATTCCGCTCTTAAAATTCTCCGGCTGAAATAAACCAAGACTGAAAAAAGGTGACACCTATTGTGAGACACACTGTACTTCCTGTTTTGATGGAATGATGTGTATGATTTTTGTTTTTGTTTTAATTGTGTATGAATTCACATTCACGTTAGGTAATATTTTTCATAAAGTAGGGTATATATCTTATACATAAGCCTAATCTGCAGTGGTCGGTTACATTTTTCATTGTTACTTATAAAGTAATTGAGCTACAACAGGCATTCAACTAGTTATTTGCTTGAAAAAATAAGCTTAATAAGACGCTTGTTATTTTAAACTACCACAAATTCAACAACTAACTTTATTAAGACAAAAACTTTCGAGGAATATGGATGTAATGTCGGTTTATAAGCACCAAATTTGGTCTATTCGTGGATCCCATTCGTCCCATTCGATAGTTTTTTTTATTAAATGCAATGATCGTGCGATTTTTTTTTTCCTGATTTCTGATTAAAGACAGTACCAGCTATTTTCACTCAACCCAGCACAAAAATGTTCTTAATTTACTTAAATTAACTTACTCTAAATTACTTAAATTATGATCACCTATAATTTATCAACCATTCAATAATGAAAACACTTTTATTAACACTTATCAGATTTTGTTCTTTTGTTCTATGTTGACATGAGACATTTGAAAAATATAGGGTAAGGGGATGTAATGTTAGCCTAGCTCCTTCATTCAGCCTATGTACCAAATGTGTCATTAATTTAGCGATAATCAACAAAATCATGTTGCTGTTAGGATGACCGATGTAATCCGAAGCAATTAAGACAATATTAATCAACTTATAGTTGTTCACTTTCGCGTAATTTTCGATTTCTTGAACATTTAAGCTGAATAGATAATCTACACGATCTTCAAGTTATCCAAACTTGGCTTAATTGAATCTATAAATCAAGTAATGCAGTCTGGATGTGCAGAAAACAGTTATGCATTACAAACTAACTGTTCACATAGCTAAAATAACAATGATTTTTCAAGAAAATTGTAGACTCAATGTTGGCGACATTTTTTTTTGTATGTTCTCAACTATGGCCTGTTGTATCAATAACGTAGTCAAAAGGTTGTTATTGGTAAAATTTCAAGTGGAAATGCATGAATTTGCGGTTTTTTATATTCAAGTGGCTCATCTAAACACAAACCGAAGGAACAAAATCATTGCATAGTGAATTATAATGTTTTCATTATTAAATGGCTGATAAATCATATACGTACATCACTTAAGTGTTTCAAGGCAATTTTACTTTAATTTGTTTTGTGAAATGTTTTATTAAGTATATCAAAAACAGCTCGCAATGCCTTAATTCATAAATTCAGAAAGAAATATACCGTAAAAGACTGCTTTTAGTAATAAATCCATCGAATGGGACGAAGTTGCATCCAAGAATAGACCCAATTTGGTGCCTATAGACTGACATTAAATCCATATCCCTCGAATGTTTCTGACTGTATAAAAAGAGTTGTGTAACTTTTCGCGATACATACTACCAAATGTCTTATCAAACTTATCTTAGAAAATGTCTTACTAGTTGAATTTCGCTTACAGCTTAGAAACTTTATGAGTTATGATAAAAAATGCAATCAATCTTTGCATAATAGGCTGAGTTAAGGGACACATACCCTACATTAGAATCTTATAAATTTCCACTGTAAATTTGACCAGCAACAACATTTTTACTACGTTATTAATAAAACAGGCCACAGTAAGGAAAATGGAAAAAGTATGTCCCCAACATTGGGTCCACGGTTTTCTTGTTGAATCATTGTTTTTTTTTATCTATGAAAACAGTTATTTTATAACATATGAATATTGTCTAAACATCTAGATTGTATATACCGAGTTTCGGTTCAATTTGGCCAATTTTAGATTATCCAAAAATCGTGGTGATAATCGATTCAGCTTAACCAGTGAAGTCATGATGTCTAAAACGTTGAGGAAATCGAAAATTACGCGGAAGTGAACAACTATAAGTTGATTGATAATATCTCAATTGCTTTGAAATTCATTCATAGCTGATTATAGCTGAATAAATGACATATTTGGTACATAGGCCGAATGAAGGAGCTAGGCTAACATTACATCCCCTTACCGTCTTATTGTTCTGAAAGAAAAATATTGAAGTCATTCCCGTTATTTGGTGGCCATCTGTAACTTACTAACACAGATAAAAAGAACCAATGAATTTTCTGCGTTATCTAATGCACATAAAGGGAATGCTAGATTTGGCAGAATATAACGAGTTTTTTCATGTAAATTTAAGCCAGATAACGCTAAATCTACCCTGTTGTATGAAAGATTGCAAACATTGTTGTATGGCGCATGAGAGATGGCAAATAGTTTCGTTGTTTATGTCTCATTTCGCTTGGAATTAAACAAAGGGAAATTTTACGCGCCTATTTAAATTCATTTTTTTTGTGTACCTCTGTCTCGTTTGCGGGGATGCATAGAGCCAACGTAAAAGTTTTCCATCCTTTTATGGGGATGCATAGAGCCAACGTAAAGAGTTTTTCCATCCTAGGTGGCTGCTCAGCTTAAACTTTGACCTAGGTCAAATTCCTATCCTAGTTCTTGCTGTTGGATTTCATGCCAGCGATGTAGTGTGTGACCGAGCCATCTCCACTTTTGTTCTCGACTTTTGATATCGGTTTCTGTTAATATCGACGATGAAGCTCCACCCTTTTTGCAGTGTGCGCAGCTCACCCAGCTTATTTTTTCTTGTCTCGATGAAGGCATTCTTGATGGCTGTCCACACTGCCACCTTCCGGAACATCCTCGAATCTCAAGTTCTATAGCGAATCATCTTTTCGCAGCTAGATCTTCTTGTCGGCGTTTGTTGAACCCCCGTCAAAAACTCTACTCCCGTCGCAGGATCCGTGCAATTTTTAGGCGTGGGTTTTAGCTACCGTGTTTTGTTCGTCGTTCCGGTTAGGGGCCTTCCTGGCCTTGTAGACATGGAGGACGCCTCGTTTTATTATTATCGAAAGGCTTGATCAACACTTGAACAGATTTGACACTTCCTTGCCTTTATCGGATCAGCTGTCTTCGGTTTTCTGCCACTGCCACTGCCTGACCAACGCTGCTGGGTCGTCTGGGTCTCCCTAAACGACTACAGACGCAGTCGGATTTTCCACGATACCACACATACGTTTGGGCGGATCTACTCTTCTTCCGAAGCCATCTCGATAACCACTTGGCAGATTGGGTTAAAATGTTGCCAACGTAAGACTTACACTCTTAGCTAGTTTCAGTAAAAAATTCATAAATTTAGAATTATCTACACGCTTAAAAGTGACAAGCTAATCAGTGTGTCTTATTTCTAAGTTAAGACCTTTGAGCACTCACGTTATTGTTCTTTGTACAACACATATAGATTTTCTCTTGCTATTTTGATACCAACCGATGTAAAATCAACGTCGCTAGCAGCACACTTGCTTCAAACGAGTAAAAATAACTTAATTAAGTCACAATCGAGTTGCTTTTACCAATTATGACAGCTATGTATTGCTTGGGTGTTTTCCTAGAAAAAACTCGTTCTGAACCAAACAGCGTATTTCTTGATTATAGAAATTCCTCAAATACGCGGTAGAATGCGACAATGTGAGGCGTGCCCGTCTTAATAAAATGCAGTGTATCAAGTTTGATGTAACTGATTCCAACTTGCTATATCTTGTAATCCTGACCATCTATATGGCTTCTGTCTTCGACAAAGGGGTCCAGCAGGTCAAGGTCTGTTTATTGGTGAACAGAAGTTCAGCTTTTTCTCAATACGTGGTGCTAGTGTGTTAGTATAATAAATCGCCCAAAAACACTATATCTTTGGACATTGGCCATATAGAACTTTCCTGTCTTCGATATAGTTGTTCAGAGGGCATAGCTTTTTCATTTCATATACATAATGTGCTTTTTTATCCTATCCATGCGGAAGGTCTTCGACAAAGTTGTTTAGTAGTTCAGCGTCATCAGTTTGATGGAAAGAAGTTCAGAATTTTTTCACTACGCGACACCTTGACCTACTGTGCAACTTTGCCTAAGACAACAACACCTTCACTAAAAAATTCAAATATACAGTGATAGTATAGTTTATATCTCCGTCAATTTTCATCTTCTATGATATTTATTATTTTTCTTGTATGAAAAGCGAGTATGCGTTGCTATGGGTGGGAACAGATACATGAAAATATAATAAAATTTACAGCATAAGAAAAGAGAGGAAGATTTGAGAGTCTGCTGATGCAGAACAGAATAAATATTCTGCTGATATAGTCAGTGAAAAGTGAAAACATCTTGATCAGTGCTGTAAATGGTAATTTCAACCCAATGAGATTAATTTGCCGATAACTTTTTCCAGAAGCTGATCTTAAAATTATCACGTATGATGAAACTGTTGTGCTTGATCATTTTCATATATTTGGTTCATAACTTTAAAACCTAAGACATGAGAGCGTGAAACTTGACTATTAAGTTTATATTAATCATTGGATATAATTTCGAATATTACAGTGAATATAACACTTTGCATATACCAGTTAGGACAATGCACTATCAGACAAAGTTGTATAATTTGTCAAGAGCTACAATTTTATCATACAGCATATTCATAAATTGAGCTGTTGAACCAAGTTATCGGTGAATTTATCCAATTTCACGGAATGACTTTTTGCAGCACTGGCTCTAACTATAAAACCTAAGACGTAAACGGGCAATATTCAATATTCAAATTATATTCATCCTTGAATATCATTTGAATGTAACAGTGCATATAACTCTACCTATTGTTACTTACTAGCCAGCTGGGCTAGCTTCTAGAATGCCTCTAACCTCTGGTCTAAGTCACGGAGGTCGTCTGGGGTGGGCTACACACTCGTCTCTTTTGTCTCAAGGTCGGCTCTTCGCTGTTGTCACTGATCAGAAGGACAAAACACCACTCAATTCATTCTAATTGTTGTTTATTACTTTACTGTGTGTGTGTGTGTGTTTTTTTTTACAAGGGTTGAAAGGCCATCAAAAGGTGCGACAGACACCTGAGACACCACACAATGTTCAGGCGAACAGGGTTGGGCTCCTGCCCGACCTGCTAAAAATGTGCCTCCCGGAAAATCCGGATCCCCCATCTTCCTTACCTCGATCCCCCCGGGACCACGAAATGCTGCGACTACTTCGGGGGGGGGGGGGGGGGACTTCTTCTAAAATTTCGACCCCTAGCTAAGGCTAGTTCGCCGACTGGCTGGATGATCCACTGCTCCGCTGCTACGTTGTATCCATCTCTCGAATCCTCCTGCTTCCCCCCGGCGTCGAGGGTGGTCCACCAGTTCCGGTGAAGGAAACTTCCGCACTGATGGTGCCCCGACTACCGGTGGTTATCGCAGGGGACGCTAACGCGCATTGCGCCGACTTCGTCTTCGGGTTGCAGAGGTGGTCCGACAGTTCCGGTGGTGGATGACGTCCGCACTGGCGGTGCCCTACATACCCGAAGCACTTTCTTCTTCTTTCTTCTTTCTTCAGCAGGCTGGCTGTTCGAGTGCCGAGGTCGGCCCGACGATTCCGGTTGGCAGAAGACTTCCGATTCACCGGCGCCCCGACGACCCGAAGCCGAACACTGCTCACTGCGCTGGATACGCCTCAGAACCGGCGCTTGTTTGCTGGTCCCGTCTCCATTTACGCTGTAGCTCCGATAGTATTTGCGTCACGACTCTGCTTACCGCGTTCCACGTGTCTTCCTCGTTGCACATTTGCTCTGCGATATTATCCGGGGGCAGGCATTGGGGCAGGCATTCCCCTTCGCAATTCCGCAAACCTCGTGCTCTGGAGTCTCCTCTACGTTGGCACACGCCGGGCAGAAAGGTGACGACGCATGACCACACCGGTGCAGGTATTGGCGAAAACAGCCGTGCCCGGACAGGAACTGTGTGAGGTAAAAGTTCACCTCTCCATGCTCCCCGTTCACCCATGTTGACACATTGGGGATGAGCCGGTGGGTCCACCTTCCCCTTCCATTCTCCGCGTTGTCCCACTCTTGCTGCCATTTGACCATGGAGTCTAGCCTCGCCGTCTTCCTCACATTACTGGTTCCTCTCCGTTGATAGCATTCGATATCCTCTGCTAGGGTTACGCAGATTGGAATCATCCCGGCGATAACGCAAACTGCCTCCGACGAGATGGTTCTGTACGCACTTGCGATTCTAATTGCCATCAGACGAAACACACTGTTCAACTTCCTGCGGTTACGTTTCGTTTTGAGCGCGGCTCCCCATGATGGAACGCCGTACCGCAGTATCAAGGATGATACGGCCGCCAGAAGTCGCCTACTACTGCCTTTCGGACCACCGACGTTCGGCATGATCCTTGCAAGCGCACTGACCATTTTAGCCACCTTTTCGCAGGAATAGCCTACATGGGTGTTGAAATTCAACCGGTCATCGATCATCACTCCTATTTGTCTTAAAGCCCGCACGGACGGTATGACGTGCCCTCCTACGGTAATCTGCATCCACTGGATCTTTCGGCAGTTGCTGACCAGCATCACTTCCGTTTTGTGGTGAGCAAGCTGCAACTTGACTGCATTCATCCAGTTTTCAACTGCGTCGGTCGACTCCGCCACCAGCATTTCTACTTCTCACGCCCTTGGGCAACTTCAGTTTTAGGACTCCGTTGTACATAATGTTCCACAGTGTTGGGCCGAGTATGGAGCCTTGCGGAACGCCCGCCGTAACCCTAATCGACTTCCGCCCCGAGTTCGTTTCGTAGACCAGAATCCGGTTTTGGAAGTAACTCTTAAGGATTCTACACAAGTAGTGGGGGACCCGCATACCATGCAGCGCTGTGGCGATGGCCTCCCAGCTGGCACTGTTAAAAGCGTTGTTGACGTCGATCGTTACTACCGCGTAAAACCGATTGCCACACCTCTTCTTCTTGGACGCTCTCTCTGCAACTTCAATGACCGTCCTGATTGCATCCACCGTGGATCTCCCTTTTCGGAATTCAAACTGCTTTTCAGATAAGCCGGTCTCGCCCTCCGTGAACTGCGTCAGTCGATTAAGTATAATCCTTTCCAGAAGCTTCCCCAGTGTATCCAACAGGCATATGGGCCTATACGATGCTGGATTCCCCGGCGGTTTCCCTGGTTTCGACAGCAGCACTAATTTCTGGATCTTCCACTTATCCGGAAAGTAACCATCTGCAGTGTGTGTGTGTGTGTGTGTGTGTGTGTGTGTGTGTGTGTGTGTGTGTGTGTGTGTGTGTGTGTGTGTGTTTTCACAACACATTTCGGCCTTAAAGAAGCATGGACGAGGTGCTGCCGGAAGGAGTGCTATACGGCTGGAATAAAACAACAATTGTTACTGAGGGCTAGCTGACAATCCAACGCTGCCTCCTTGTGCTCCTTTAAGCTCTAAGACTGCTAAACGAATAATATTGTTTGGCAAAAGTAGACCCCATATTTTAATCTTCTCTGCTGCATATGAAACCTCTGTTACTCACATATGAAATCTGTGATAGGAAAATACTGGGCATTGAGTGAATTGAGTTTGCAAACCGTAATTATGAAAAAGCAACTTTAATTTGTATTTTATCAATAGTTTACAATTGTAAAATGATAGCTTTTGGTTAATGAATTACTAGTTGTGAAAATTTCCAACTCATTTGTGTAAACACCGTTGCGATTTTTCGTGACGGTCTCCATTTTTACAATTTTGATCTGACACTCTGCCCTTAACAAAAGACTGCTTCAAAACTGCTTGATGATTGCGATGATTATGATTATGGTTCTTTGTCTCTTAAATCTCTCGAAGAACTTGAAAGGAAACTTGTTGATCATGTACGCTTCTATGACAACTTCAAGTTTTGAAAATACGTCGATCTTAACTCTGTGATGTCTCTGATAATCTCAAGTTTCCAGTGCGAAGCCTCATGGTGCATTTCAAGATTATATCTTCTTTCATGCCTCGCAAGCCAAACAAAGACTACTCAAAGTACATTTCGCTCATCAAAATACAGTAATCAATTAGTTAACTAACCGCTGCACCGGTAATCATCAACAATGGCCGTAAATACTGTTAGCAGTGTGCACTACTCGAAAAGCTATCTTGGCAATGCAATTTCTCGTGTACAATCAGCCCCGAGCAACCCATGAACCCGACCGGGGGTGGCATCCGATACTTGATTAGCTCACATTTACTCGTCGGCTACTTCGAGCACCTTCCGAATGCACCAAACACCAATAGCATCATCAATTTCCCACAAGAACCTGTTTGTACTCCACAAAGATCACCTTCAGAGCCTCTTTAATTGATCGTTCCTTGGTTGGATCGTTGGTTCGTTCGATTGGCGCAATTGGCAATAAATTAACCGTTCATTTATTCTGAATCGAGTGCCGTCAAGTGACGCTGAAATCCACCCCCAGTGAAGATGCTGCAATGTGCAGCGCACCCCCACAATCAATCCTATGTTGGACTGGGTTGAACGGGAAATCTCAGCCCAACTCAGGCTCTTGGCTTCCTCACTCGCTTACCGTCGCAAATAATTTATGATGCGGTCTCCTCCGGATTCAATTATCGATTGCAATCCGACTGAGACCTCAGTCAATTTGTTGACTTTGATGCGAAACATCGCAGTTGGAGGTCTGACGAACTACCCGGCGCTGGGTGTCCAATCAACGATGATCTTGAGGTTAACTGTTGGCTTACTAGTCATTCGCTCTAGCTAACATTCCGATCCGACAGTTTCACGGTAGGAGAATGATGAGTTGGTTTCTAGTATTTATGTTGCGTCGTATTGATTTCGAGCAAACATTTTAATGGTGAGCAATTCCAGTCGTCAATTTACCAAAAATTGAAAGATTGACATTTGAGTAGAACTCATAAAGCACGAGCCTCATAGAAAAGAATATATCCGCCGGAAATGACCGAGGTAAACAAACAACCATTCAGAAGCATCCAATATTTACAAATAATCAACAAACCTTCGAGAATTGTAAACTACTCATTCTCGAAGGCAAAAGAGGCCTTCAAATTTCTAACACATTATCTAACAGCTCGGCGAAGTGAAGAGTCATAAAGCAAACCATTTAGCAAAGCTAAGTACCTACCTGCCGGTCGCTGCCATTCACGCAAGTTCAAACTAATCGCACCCGTAGCCGTAACATCCAATCCGACGACGACGTTCCTCGTTCGGGCTTGGGACTTCGACTTGGGTGATGATGCGAGAAAATTGAAGCATACCGCAGTGGCAATCAACCGTCGGACGATCGCAAATCACTCAATTCATCTTCTCTCGAGCAGGCGTGTGTCCGTCAGCTGGGTGTCGTTCGGCGTTCAAATAGACAACAAACAAACAACCGGAGCAGGTGGAGTTTGCCAATTAGCATAAACGGTGCGACCGGAACGCGGTCGGTCGGTCGGTGTGAGGTGAGATGTTGACTGCCGGATGATTTTGATGCTTTCTGCTTTGATTCGGGTTTTCGCACCCAAAGTGCGCTGAAGGGAAGGAAGTCGTGCACTGTTGTCACGAGACGGGAAGCTCTTACAATGTTTCAATTAGTGGTGACCGGATGAACTTCTAAACCGATGTCATGCGGGGGAAGTGTTTAGAGCTTGTTATGAAAGATGGAAAATGTTAGCAATGGAGGTTCCTCATCCGAACAAAATACAGCAATTTTCCATTGCCTTGTAACCAATTTACAGGATATTCTGTAGTTGGTATCTAATTGTTTGGTAAATCCTAATGAAAACATGAAGTTCCTTGGGATACGAACAACCGTTGAACCTCCGTGGGTTGAACCTGTACAATTTCAGCCACCAAGAGACCAACCATTTCGGAGCTATTGTACTCTTTTAATAGCGGATCACACCTCTTACCTTCACTGCTGCCAGGATATGAAAGAGGACTAGTTCTCAACAGGGATGCCAGATATATTTTTTTCAAATGTCTGTGATAAAAATTTGAAATGTCTGGGAATGTTTATGAAAATCAGTAAATATTTTTTAGAAAAATTAGACTTCTTTCAACGAAAAGAAGTAATACGAGAGCGAGTTATGTCATTTTCGCTATTTGTGTGATTATGTAAACATGCCTGCATCTATTTCTTGGATTGTATGCAACCTTACACTATTGTTTCAAATTTCTAAAGTGACACTGAAGCTTGAAGCATTAGCATAGATGACAAAATTTTCTATAGATTTTTCTTCCCTATAACGTTCTTTCCAGTTTTATATTTTAGAATCACAACTTAGTTTTCATTTGAAAATTTCAACAGACTCTCTTTATGGTTCAACAATTCAAAATTCAAAATTTTTTATATTTATTTCATTTTTTTTTTTTGTAGACTAAGTCGAAGGACTGTCATTTTCGATTTATAAATTTGTATTGTATTTGTATGGGAGCCCCCCTCTCAGGGAAGAAGAGGTGTCTAACTATCATAAGAACCTTCCCCGCCCTTAAAACCCCTCCATAAATTTTCACGCTGATCGGTTGAGTTGTATTCGGGTTTATTTTTATATAAATAGGTTCGGTTCATTTTATGGATATAAAGATTCTCTGAACTTTGGAAGCATTCTAGAAAACTTTGTGGATATATTGATACACTTCTTGAATTTTAAATGCTTCTCAGCTAAACTTCAGGGGAATTTTCTTACTGATCAAATCTTCCAAACGAGATGACATAGTAAGTAAGGAATTGTAATTCCTGCATGAGTGTGTGTCCTCATTGTGGTGTGAACGGTTAGGCAGATGGTGTGTACCATATTTTAATCATCAATCTCATTACGGTCATATGAATGATTTTTGTATAGACTGCTTCTTCGGTTAGTCAGTGATCATCTCTTAAATTGCAGGGAAACTCTCCTGATCTTCTGCATGGCTCTTTGCAAAAATTCTGGAAAGTTTCCTCCTGAACTTCAGGCGAAAATTTCTCATGAACTTCTTGGCAGTCACTCCTTATTTTCTTAAAAATTCACATTTAAGAACCCAACCTTACCTTCCAGAAACATTTGGTAAGTTTCTTACAGAACATAGTTACTTCACTTTCACTTTTTTTCAAACACTATTTTTAAAAAAAAAACTTTTTTGAGCGTATTAGTAGAACGATTGTGATAGGGAAACTAGGAGAATTTAAAATTTAACACTTCATTTGATCACTTTTTAAAAAAATAAAAAAATGAACCTTGAAACACTTTTTGAAAAATTTCGTTAGTAATCGCGAGCAAATTCCATTAAATTCCACTATGAGCTTATCTTTTGACAGATAGGCTTATTTCGTCTGCTACTTACAGACTTCTTCAGTGTCGAGTGCTCGACTTGAAGGAAACATCACAGTAGGTATGTGAGGTAGGGGTGGGTAGAGAAGTTCTCGAGTGTGTTTATGTGTTTGTTTGTATACCTGAAATGTTGTTTGATACCTACAAGGTTATTCATTATTACTTCGTTTGAAGTTAGTCAAATCGGTGTTTTGTTGTGTAGTGAGTTGTTTTTGTGTGAAGGTATAAATTTTAACAGCCACGAATATCCGTTTCCTTGATCCTTGTTAAGCTTTGTTAGTTACTTTCTTAAACTTCTGATAAGTCCCATCCTGAACTACAAGGAAAGTTTCTGCAAAACTTTTAAAAAGTACTCTCTAGAATTTCTTGAAAATCTTCTCAAGTTGTTAGCAGTTTCTTCCTGAACTTCTAAGAAGTTCTTTTCTAAATCTCTTCTGAACTTCGGGGAAGTATGTTTCTGTATTTCTGAAAAATTCCAGCTTGAACTACTAGAAAGCTCCCCTTATACTTCTGGAAAGTTTCTCCCTGATTTTATCAAAAGTATCTACCATAACTCCTGGGATTTTGTGAACTTCGAGAAGTTCTCATTCTGAAATTCTGGAATCTCTCTAGCACTTCAAGTCCTCTTGTGAACTTCTGAGGAGTTATTTACTGATTCGTTTGGAAAATTCCTTCTTGACCCTACAGGTAGTGCCCTCTCTGGAAGTTTTCTTCCTGAAATTCAGGGAAATTTTTTCCTGAGCTTATTCTTTCCAAACTTCTGACTGTTTCCATCCGGAACTGTGAGGAAAATTTGATTGAAACTTTGGGAAAGTCGTCTCCAAAATTTTTAGGAAAATTCCCTTAAATTTGTTCTTGAAGTTTCTTCCTGGAGTTCTAAGAAGTCCTTTTCTGAACTTTTGGGAAGTTTTCTCCAAAACTTTGGGGAAGTTTGTTCCGGAACTATTGGGAAGTTTGTGCTCAAATTAGAATGAGGTACCTCCAATGCTCCTGGAAAGTTTCATTCTTTTCGCTCAGAAGAATTTTGAGAAGTTTCTTCTTGGAGCTTCTGAGAAGTTATTTCCTGAACTTGAGAGAAGTTTTTTCCTCAACTTCTATGACGCATCGTCCGGAGGATTATTTTTTTCCTGTTTTTTTTTTAGAAATTATAGGTAGTGCCGTTCCTGGTTAGCTCCCGTCTGAATATTGGGGATCCAAAACCTCTGAAAAATTCCAAACTTCAGAGATGTCCTCTCACCCACACTTCTTTCTGAAGCTCTGATAAGTCCTCTCCTGATTATTGGGGATATTCTGTCTTGAAATTCTGGTAAGTATCATCTTGAACTTCGGTAATGAATTTTTGAAGGTTCTTCTTGTATGCAATGCTTGCTCCCAATGCTTCTGTGAAGTTTTTACCTGACCATAGTAGAAGGTTGTTTTTCGAGGAAGTTTATAAATTTCTCAAATATGATTTGTATTGTTGTGAACCTTGATTTTCGTTGTGACTTAATGGCAAAGGATCAATATTACCAACGCTTTGACAGTAATTTTTCGCTTGGGTTTGAACACGCGTGGGATTGAACATTACCATAAAGTAGGGACTCCATGTTACCCTCGGAAAGGACCTATGCGATACATATCTCCGGGTCCGTTGTGTCTCCAAGTGGCCCACCGCTTTCGTTTCTTCAAGGATTGCTACTTTAAATGATCACGATATTTTTTTTTATTTCAACAAAGCTTCATACCGTATCTTCAATACTGTTCAGATCCTTGTACGTTTTTAATCCGAACTTCAGAGAATACCTTTATTTGAAATTTAAAATATATTTCAAATGTTCAAGTCTGCAACATAATTAAAATGTCTGCTAAATGTCTGCACCGTTAAAAAAGCCTGCAATAAAATTGAAAAGTCTGCAAAATTTACAGATATGTCTGTGAATATGGCATCCCTGGTTCTCAAGCTACGTGATCGGGTTGGAGGATGTAGGGTTGGAGGGAGGATAAAGGGTTGTTAAGAGACGATTATATTCATCATCCACACAGAACCTTGGGCACATTCGAGTGCTCGATACTGAAGAAGTCTGTAAGTAGCAGACGAAATAGGCATATCTGTCGAAAGATAAGCTTCTAGTAGAATTTAAAGAAATTTGCTCGCGTTTACTAGCGATAATTTGGAAAAAAAGTCTTTCAATGTGTTATTTTTTATTTTTTTTAAAGTGATCAAATGAAGTGTAAATTTTAAATTCTCCTAGTTTCCCAATCACAATCGTTCTACTAATACGCTTAAAAAAAGTTTTTAAGTAGTGTAAAAAAAAACAAAAAGTGAAATGAAAGATATTATTGTCTCATAAAACTTTCTAAGATGAGAAGAAAATTAGTATTTTTCATTTAATTCCAACTACCTTTATTGCTTATCTTGACGGATACGCGTATTTCGTCTACAATGTGCAGACTTCTTCAATTTCATTTACTAATAACTCGACGGACTTCGCACTAATAACTCCAACTTTATGAGATGTTTCAGGAATGATCTGGCCAAAGATATGACCGGAAGAATTTCCGAAAGACACGGATTTTAAGAACTCAGTCATATATCTTGGCAACCACTTGACAGAATCAGACACAACAACTGTCAAATGGAAGATATTATGGTAGGACAACGTTTCGGAAAACTTAGATCTTAGTAATTATATCGAGTATTTTGGCAATAACTAGATTGAATAAGACGCAACAAACGCCAAATGAAAAGTATAAAGGTTTGGAACAGTTCAGTAGATATGGTTGGACAAAGTCTCGGGAAACATGGCTTTCAGGAATTAAGGATCGGATACAATAGACGTCAAATGAAAGGTATTATGGTCAGCCAAATTGAATTCATTTATCACCAAAGGGAACAACATATGGAGGTCTAGACATATCCCGGGTATCCAAGGAAATATATACACTTCACATAACATGAGAATTAAAAAACCTGAACCGTGAGATCTGACCTTTCTTACGGATTATATTTTTTATAATCGCTTGATCGTGTATTCACGAGAGAAAAAGCGGTAATAGGCACTTGCTGTCACCAGCACCACGCCTATTTTTGAGTTCTTATATGATTTGGGGTGTCACATGATATGTTTTGGTCCAAGTAAAAACTAGAAGGGACAGCCCAATGGGGTTGTACGCAAAGTTGACGTAGGACTACGTAGTGACATTGCAATGTACAGTGCTGTTCTAATGGGAGGTTGGATCGAGCATAGATAAGTAAGTTTATTAGAACAATTTTACAATTTGCTCTTTAGAAATCATTTTGGCAGGGTTCAAATGTTGGTGTGATGAAAGGGCAACGGCTATGCTGGCAGTGGTGATTATGTTGATATGATTGACCAGCTGGAGACCATTATCCTTATTGCGTTATAGATTGTTGAAAGTCTGTATGGGAATTCAAAGTCAATAATTAATGATATTGTGTTTTTGACCGTGGCAAAAAATCTCCAGCTGATTTTTCCAATATTTCGTGACGGTCGCAATTTGTAAAATTTCTATTTAGTATGCTGTTCTTGCCATAGCTTGCGGCTTCGTAATAATATTGAGACCGTTTTATTTTCCGAGTTGTGATTTAAAATTGTACACAAGATTTTAAGTATGCGACGAAGGGAAAACTGAAACTATTTCGGTCACCGCTGGCTGCCAATTGACAAAAATGTCGATACCGTTAAACAAATTCCAATCAAAACAAACTCTTTAGCTGGGAAAAACTCATATGTGTGTGTGTGTGTGTGTGTGTGTGTGTGTGTGTGTGTGTGTGTGTTTTGTGTGTGTGTAATCTAACACTCATTGGCCGGCAATGGTATTATGGAAGAAATCTGTTTACAACAATCCCTCAAGTGGCCATTGGAAGCAGCTTTAATCCGGAGAGCTAGAAAGTGATAGCTCTACTGCAGATCCAGCAACCCATTTCAGAATGTCTGGAGAGTCACGCCCATTCCGAGGTTACTTTCATATACAATAAGCCCCGCATGTAAACATTACCGATATCATTTGGATAAGGGCACTGCAACACACTTCCAGATTTGGAAATCTTTAATTTCCAAACCAGGCACGTATTTGGTATTATTTAAAAATAAAGTTGACGTTGTATAGTTCTAGTCAGATACATCTCACCATTTGCCGCTTCCTTCGTTACACTCTCTTGTTCATTCGTAAACATAAAATGTCTCGTCGTTGCCTCGTAATTAATTTCATGCACTCCCGCTAAAATAAGCGCAAAAATTAACGTGGCCAAACCGCCCGATATATATGTTACCTGCATAAGAAAACTCTGTACACTACATGGTGACCGCATCTGAAATTATGTGGCAGCCTTTCCCGCACGCATGCGCATTGTCTTCGTTTGCTGCTTCTGATAAGCAAATGGCCGTTTTCTACACGCACTGGTCTTCTTTTTTGCACTCCACACTCTACCAATAATCAAATGCCCGCTACGAGGCCACTCTATATCGAACTTCAAAACTGCTAATAATCATCGATTCACTCGCGACAATGCGGAAAAACGCTCAAACCTAACTACCACTAATAAGCAAAACCAAGCTGATGTAACTCCTCTTCCGGGTGCGTGGGCGCAGCACAAAACACCACAAAATGTGGAAATACTACCGACACTCACACAGTTCAGGTGGGAATCGATTGTATTCACTACAGGTTTCCCAAAGCACGCGGATATTTTATGATTTCACTCTTTAGCTGGGAAAATCATATTGTCCTAAAAAGGACGGATTTTCAATGATCTACTAATCACTTTTCTGCACTTTTCTGCACACATTAGCGATGATGATGGTGGCTGGCTTATACCGTTCATACCACCCAATGTAGCGCCTTACCGAATGATGTCTACCAACTAGATCAAACACAAGCACCTCGTGGTTGTGCTTACCATCTGCAAATTAACCACTCACAAGTAACAATTTTAGTTTTGTTCCAGCCGTATAGCACTCCTCCCGGCTTTGCTGATAAAACTACATACAAAACTGTTTTGTCTACCAATACCTCCTCTATGCTTCTTTAAAGCCGAAATTTGTACAAAGTGGCCCAGTCTATAGACGATTGTAAAAATAAGTTAATAAAACCTTTATAAGACCATAAAGAGTCCACTTGAGAACCTTCATAAAAGCTATTGGCTGCCATACAAGGTTTCATTCCAGTATATGTAACTTATACAGTTCAATATTCAATATTCTTTCAAGAATAAGTTAAATCAATTCTAGAATATGTAATATCATTGTCATTTAATCAATGTTAAACGATAATTTTCGTGCAGGAATTAAATAAGCCTTTAATAATTTCTCTAAATGTTTAAAAATCGCCTCATGCTATTATTTAAAACAGCTTAAATATTTATTTGTCATGACATTGTGAAAACTGTCATGAATATGACGCTCTATCTGAAAACCTGCTATTTTCTTGACGAAAGTAATTTAAGATTTCCTACCTCGAGTTGAAGGGCCTTCTCCAGCGTCCCAACTAGTAGATGGAGACGCATTACCTTCGGCCGCTTTCTTGTTCGCCCGATAACAACGAGCTCTCTCGGCAGCGGTCCAACCTGTTTGTCCACTTGCTTGTCCATCTGCGACGGTTAAAGCTATGCCATGTGTATCCCAGTGAGTCGTAATGTAAATTTGGATGAGCGCAAGAGAAACTTCAAATTAACAAACTCTTTAGATAGGCAAATTATGTTGTTCGTCCTGAAAAGGACGGATTTTGGTTGACGGGGAGAACATGGTTCCAATTGAACTTGGGCTTTTCACTCGGTCTTCTTGTACAGCAGGACAGCCTGAAAAATACATCACTCTGTGAAATGTTCACACCGGAAAAGTTTCATCAGCTCTGCGTCGGTGTGGATGGCCAGCTACATGTGACGTGGTATGATTTTGGTCGACGCGTTGTCACGGGTTGGTATTTCCTGCCATCTCGAGCACTTCATCGGCCAGGTATTTCACCACCGCAGCGAAATAGACGGGGGCTCCAGCACCAACGCACTCGGTGTAGAGACCTTCCATAGCAGACAGTGAATGCGAACGAGTGGTAGCTGCAATCCGGTGACGGTGCGTAGCCGAGCACTGACTCAACATCTTTGAGATCGCTGAAAGACTGAAGGAAAATTTCAACGTGTCTCCCTTTAATATCTTTTCCTGATGCATAGGAGACGTTCCTTACTTAAATATGAAGTCTGTGCTAGCAAAGTACTGTGTATTTGGTAAATTTACTCTGAAAAATCGGCATTATAAGACATCACCTTATATTTGCGTTAATTTCAATAGTTGAATGTTAAAAATCAATAGTTTTTAATATTTAAATCGATGCGTAGAAAATGTTCCGATCGATTGGTGCAAGCATTTTAAAAATCAATCGTGGAATGACTTAGTTATTAACGTTCAAAACCTATATATTTTTCGTGACGCTCCAAATTTTCGCAATTCGAACGTGTACCCCAGTATTGAAAACACAGACGTAGTCCTACGTCAAAAGAAAAAAACTGACCTGACCTCGCTTCAACATCATGAACTAGAATTCTCCGAGGAATGCTCTCTGTCTGAGCATGAAACAACTTTTGCCACAAATTTTCTTGACAACAAAGCAAAATAAATTCGCGTCAAACTTCATTAGTTGCACAGCCTACTCTTTGTCGGTCTGGAGCAATTTTGTTTTTTGTTTTTTTAAAGACCTTGCGTGTCGTAGTTGCTACTCGATTACTGAACAGTACTAGCGAAATTGCACAGAGAACCACATAGATAAAGATGGGGAGTAGCTTTCTTCAATGTACAAGTTCACTAGTTCATTCTATTTATAGATCTGTACCAGCGCCGGCCAGGTTTTCACGGTCTTTGGGGAGAGGCGAAGGATGATTAGTTCAACAATCGTTGGTTAGAGACCCTGTTTACCTTGCGTCTCCACAATTGTCAAGGGAAGGATAGTTTTTGAGTTAGTGAGGCAGGTTGTTTTTAGATCATGGATGCACTGTTTTAAGGTGGCTACCCAGCCACGTCATCGGTCTGGAGCACTTAAATTTGCATGATTTTCTGTGTATGGTGTATGGTAGTGTATGGTTCAATATTCAAGTTATAAAGAAAGGATGATAATTATAAGGTTAAAACATCGAAAAATAAAAATCGAACAAACATTCTCTAAAAATCCGATTTCTCATACTCCACTACACAATACAATCCACCTAGTCAGACATATCGATCAGCACAACACAACTAATCACACTTGCAACAGGTTGAATCGAGCACGTGGATGGTGCTATTAAGTTAATATGTTTGTTTTATGCCTCTCGTACCACGCACCATCCATCAGCTTCCCCTTCACAGTCCTCTTGTGGGTTAGGATAGGCACTTGGCCCATCGTCTACCTCTAATGGCTATTATCATCTCTACGGTGAGCTGTTGGAAACCGATCATAAAAAACAGTCTTGGACGAGCTGCACAAGTCTACAGGTTGCACCGTTCAACTCTTTCTCGCTTTGTATTGTCGGTTGACTTGTTTGCAAAGATAGGCGGAAAGAAGCGCGGGGATGCTAATATTTACATTCCTAGTCTGAATCTTAGGTTGGGTGCATTTTCATTGCGGTGAAATCATTCCGACGATTCGCAACACATATTTGGCAGAAATGGATCTTAGTTTGCTCCAGATAGTTAGTTACTTAATTTAAACGTTTTAAGCGTGGATCATTTTGCCACCAGCGTTCGTTGACGAATTTCCAGCACAATGTGTGGGTCCCGTAGCAAATTTGCATACAATACCTTCTTCGCCGGCGACGATAAATCTTTTCGTCCGATTTGGTCTTGTTTGTTGTTAACAAATGTTTTTGCACAATTTCCCCTCCAGTAACAAGTCGGCATGGTTTGGGCATTCCATCAACAAGCATTATTAGCGGTCTTCAAGTATGGTTCGACTTTGGGCAACATTAGTCAGCATAATATATGCTTAGATGCGTGCATCATGAAAGTATGTCTATTTCCCAAGCGATTGGCTTATTTCACCAAGAGGGGCCAAGGCTTTATGCTCTAAATCAAACTTCTATCTCGATTTTGGCCCTCAGCAAGTTTGTTTCGTCGAGGGAGTTTCTCGTTAACAGCGCCGACTTTTTGACCCGAAACTTCTTGGGTCGTAAAAATTGAATGGCAAAAAAAAACGTTTACGAAACATTGTTCTTAGTGCCAGTGAAGTATATTTTATTAGCCATTTCCCAATTGAATGATACCTTCGAAAAACCGAAAGGATATGACCTGAAGTAATGTTTTTTTCCGCAGGTCAGTGTTTGCTTGGTGCTTTGAAGTAATTGCAGTTGACTGCATACCACCAGCGTTGTCCACTGGGATGGCTATTTGAACTTTGTCCTTGGCTCGGTAAAATAACTGAACCTTAATGACGAGGTGCTTGTTTGTTGGAAAATGGCTGAGGTACTTCACGGCAGGCCTATGTTATGTAAATTAAAAGTCTTTCGAGAGAAACGCTGATTGATAGCTAAGAGAATCTGTAGCTTGGCATTATTGGAAAATTTATGTAACCGACAACGGGAAGCACTTTCGTTTGACGGAACTTGGCTACGTTAGCTGAGCTTCAAGCGGGCTGTACGTCATTATTTGCCACTCTATGGTTGATTAAAATTAGTGAAAATTCACAATGAACCGTTTGAATGGGATCAGACAAAACTTCAGAGTTTTCATATTATCGAGATCAATAACGGAGCTGGCCATGTCCTTGCAATTAGGTTATAGATGAAGGGATATATTTACCTCTTCGGCCCACAGTAGTCAGAATGATCGATACTTCGGTTTCGATTTTTCGATTTTTTGAATCGATACTAGAAGCATAAAAATCGACTGCATCGATACATTTCGTTCGATTTTTCCATTGATACCATGAAAAAAAAAATAGTTCCAACTGGAAGCCTTTGGAATTTTCACAATCAAACGGAATGTCATACATAGTTCGTTCTCTATCTGGATATAAGAAAGGACCAAAATTATCAACAATTTATACATGACGATTTTTCCCAGTTTCACGAATCTTCTGTAATTCCCGACTCTGACTGTTGCGACGCCGCTTGAACAGAGCTAAGGCGCAACATCTCAGTGAACAGATGTATGGCGCAACATGAAATTTGCAGACTTTTCATTTCGATTGCAGACTTTTTAAACGATGCAGACATTTAGCAGACATTTTATTTATGTTGCAGACTTTTACAGACATTTTAAATATTTTGAAAATTTCAAATAAAGGTCTTCTCTGAAGTTTGGATACAAAACGTGCGAGGATAGTAGATACGGTAAGAGGCTTTGTTGAAATATTTTAAAATATCGTAGGTATCATAGAGGGTAACATGGAGTTCCTACTAAGGCTAGTGTTCAATCCCACGCGTTTTAGAACCCATGCGAAAAATTACTGTCAAAGCGTTGGTAATATTGGTCTTTTGCTATTAAGTCACAACGAAAATCAAGGTTCACAACAATACAAATCATATTTGAGAAATTTAGAGACTTCCTCGAAAAAAAAACTTCTCCTATGGTCAAGAAGAAACCTCTCAGAAGTATTGGGAGCAAGCAGTTCATGCAAGAAGAACCTTCAACAATTCATTACCGAAGTTCAAGATCATACTTATCAGAATTTCAAGACAGAACTACCCCAAGAATCAGGAGAGCACTTATCAGAGCTTCAGGAAGAAGTGTAGGGGAGAAGACTTCTCTGAAATTTGGTATTTTTCAGAGATTTTGGAGTTTTTTGCAGAAATTCAAGATTGAACTTCCCAGAAGTTCAGAAAAAAAACTCCCCTAAATTTCAGATGGAAGCTAAACTTGAAGGGCACTACCTATAATTTCAGGAAAAAAAATCCTTAGGACGATGCGTCATAGAAGTTGAGGAAAAAACTTCTCTCATGTTCAGGAAATAACTACCCTGAAGTTCCGCAAGAAACTTCTCGAATGGTTAGTTGGAACTTCCCAGAAGTGTTAGGCAGCTTTTCCAAAGCTCAGAGGAGAACATTTTAACATTTCAGAATATGGATTTCTCAAAACTCTTTAGAGAGAAAAGAATGAAACTTTCCAGGAGCATTTGAGCACGAATTTCCCAATAAATCCTGAACGAACTTCCCCAACATTCTGGAGAAAACTTCCCAAAAAGTTCAGAAGACGACTTCTCAGAAGTCCAGAAAGAAACTTCAAGAACAAATTTAAGGAAATTTTCCAAAAAAAATTGGAGACGGCTTTCCCAAAGTTTCAATAAAATTTTCCTCGCAGTTCCAGATGGGATCATTCAGAAGTTTGGAAAAAATAAGCTCAGGAAAATACTTCCCCGAATTTCAGGAAGAAACGTACCCGAGCGAGCACTACCAGTTCACGAAATCCCAGAAGTTATGGTAGATACTTTTGATAAAATCAGGTGGAAACTTTCCAGAAGTATAGGAGGAACTTTCTAGAAGTTTTATCAGGAATTTTTCAGAACTTCAGGAACAAACTTCCCTGCAGTTCACGAGAATACTTCCCCGAAGTTCAGAAGAGATTATTTCGGCAGTTCGGAAAAGAACTTCTCAGAAATTTAGGCAGAGGCTTCTAACAACTTAAGAAGATTTTCCAAGAAATTCTGGAGAGTACTTTGTCAAAGTATTGTAAAAACTTTCCTCGTAGTTCAGGATGGAACTTATCAGAAGTTTAGAAAGTAACTATTTTCAGGAAAAACTTACCAAATGTTTCTGGCCGGTAAGGTAGGGTTCTGAAATGTGAATTTTGTAGAAAATAAGGAGTGGCTGCCAAGAAGTTCACGAGGAATTTTGCGTGAAGTTCAGGAGGAAACTTCCCAGAATTTCAGCAAAGAGCCTTGCAAAAAATCCAGAGAGGGTTTCCTTGAAATTTAAGAGATAATCACTGACTAACCATATTGATGATCCTGAGTGATGATGACACCATATTAAAATATGGTACACACAATCTTCCCAACCGTTCACATCATACTATGAGGGCACACACTCATTCAGGAATTACAATTCCTAAGTTTCCATCACACTTCGTTTGGAAGATTTGATCAGAAAGAAAAATTCCCTGAAGTTTACCTGAGAAGCATAAAAAAAATTCAAGAAGTTTATCGATATATCCACAAAGTTTTCGAGAATGCTTCCAAAGTTCAGAGAATCTATAAATCTATACAAAACTAGCTGATCCCGGTGCGAGCATTGCTACGCCTGCAACTTAATGAATTACGATTACAAAGAACTGACGCTTTTATTTTGTTTTTTTAATGAGATTTTTTTTGACTAAGAAGGGGTTCAAACTTCTATCAGAACATTCTTCTTACCCAGAAAAGTTTGTGGCTTATTTACCTGGATAATGTCAGGTTTGGTTAAAGTTTGTGTATGAAAGCACCATGGAAACATATTTTCTTGCATTCAAAAAACCCCGCATACCAATTTTGGTTGCATTTGCTTGATTAGTTCTCAAGTTATGCAGAAATTTGTGTTTCATTTGTATGGGAGCCCTCCCCCCTTCCATAAGGCGGGAGCGGTCTCAAACAATCATAAAAATCATCTCCAGCTCCAAAAATCCCTGCATACATATTCTCACTCCGATCGGTCAGACAGAAATTCATTTTAATATACATAAAAATCCTGCGTCCAATATCCCACACATGCCAAATGTGGTTTCATTTACTTAAATAATTCTCGAGTTATGCAGAAATTTGCGTTTAATTTGTACGGGAGCCCCCCCCCCCCCCCTTTCAGAGAGCAGAGGTGTCTCAAACCACCATAGAAACATTTCTCCTTCAAAAACCTCCATATGCCAATTCTGGTTCCATTTTCTTGATTAGTTCTCGAGTTATGCAGAAATTTGTGTTTCATTTGTAAAGGAGCCCCTCCCCCCCCTCAAAAAGGGGTGGGGTCTCAAATCAGCATTGAAACAGGATTTATCTTCAAAAACCCCCACATGCCAAATGTGGTTCCATTTGCTTAATTAGTTCTCGAGTTATACAGAATATTGTATTTCATTTGTATGGGAGTCCCCCTTTTCAGGACGGGTAGGGATCTGAAACCATCAAAGAAATCTCTCTTGCCTCTAAAACTTCACACATGCTAAATTAGGTTCCATTTGCTTGATTTGTTCTCGAGTTATGCAGAAATATGTGTTTCGTTTGTATGGGAGCCCCCCTTTTCAGAGAAGGGAGGGGCCTATAACTACCTTAAGAACCTTTCCCGGCTCCAAAAATCCCTGCATACAAAATTTCACACCGATCGGTTCAGTAGTTTTTGAGTCTATCAGGTTCAGACAGACTGACAGACAGAAATCTATTTATATATATAAATGAACCGAATCTATACATATAAGAATAAACTCGAAAACTACTCAAGCGATCAGCGTGAAAATGTATGTAGAGGTTTTTATTGCGGGAAAAGTTCTTATGATTGTAAGAGACCTCTCCCTTCCCTGAGAAGGGGGTTCCCATTCAATTAAAATACTAATGTATAAATTGAAAATGCCAACCCTTTGACTTAATCTACAAAAATAAATCCGTTTTTGTGTCATTATAGTTTTTTTACTAATGAAATAAAAATAAAAAAAATAAATCAACTTTCTGATTTACGTAACGGAAGATTTACTCTGTTATTCATTGTAATTCAATGGTTATTGTTGATTAAAAAAAAAAGTCTGTTGGATTTGAAAACTAAGTTGTGATTTTAAAATACAAAACTGGAATGAACGTTACAGGGGAAAAAACTAAAGATTGTGTTATCTATGCGAATTGAAATGCTTCAGTGTCACATAACTTGCTCTCTTATTACGTCGTTTCGTTGAAAGAAGTCTAATTTTCTAACAAAACAATTACAGATTTTTATAGACATACCCAGACATTTCAAGTATTTATCACAGATATTTGAAAAACATATCTGGCATCCCTGTGTGGTAGTGGTAGATTAGAGAGAGTCAAGAAGCAGCTGTTGGGATAGGGGTAAACAATAACATTAGAATAAATAATTGATTGCGTGGTAGTCAGATAATCACCATTGTAAGAATTTAGTCTTTGGAAAAACAACCGTACATGCGTAAAGTGTAGTTTATTTGGCAATTTGAGGAGTAGAAGTTTAACCGAGTATATTAATTATCGGTAAGGTTCAGATTCTGTTTCCAGTAGGATTCCGTGGATAAGCACCTGAAATAAATATAACATGAATTAGTGTACAAATCAAAACAAAATACTAAACATAACACTTCGCCCCGCAGTCACCAATTTGTAGGAGAATACATCGAGAATAACGGAAAAAATCCCCGTAAACGGAAAGAAATAAAAGTCCGCAAAGCCAGTTATCCTGTAAGTAGACAAATATAGAGAAAGAGTAGAATGATAGGCTACACTTATATCGTGAATTTAATAGCACCTGCATATGGTCTACTAGTAGGGTAGCGGTACACAATATCGTCTCTATTTCGATTGGGATTGTAGAAGAGGAAATAATGGAAGAAGAAACCACTTCTTGTAAGTACTAGCATATGTTCTCTAGTAAGAATTTGTGTAATGGAATATAAATAAATTATAGTTTTAAGCGTTGCTAAAAATTAATCGGCTGCTGTAAAAATTTGGTTTCCCTTCGAGAACACTGATAATCCGGACATTTCAGGTGAACTACGATTTTTTTTCATCAACCAGTCGTATTGCATTCTGTGGATCCGCTTCAAGCGTGGCGAAGCATTCGCAGCGAACTTCTTATCGATAATGGTGACCAGTGAACCGCCCGAAAAATTGTTTTCTCGGGCAGAGGAAGTTATAGATAACAGGCACAGGTTGAATTCCTAAACGCATGGATAAGCTGGCGTTCTTGAGTTCACTTCCAGAAGTATACTGGACTATCTGAATTGAGAACCGAATGTTTTGAACTGATAACCTGAATTATCTAATTTGTTTTGTTGTTGTTGTTTTAAATCTGACTTTAAAAAAAAAAGTATCGATACTTTGCCATCGATAGAATCGGAGAATCGATTCTAATGGTCAAATATGCATCGACTTTCCAATATTGATACTTACGCATAATTAGCCCAATGCTAGTCACAGAATAGGAAAATTGTTTGCAGGTTGGGTTCGTTGGATCAGGAAAAGTGAAGTGATCGTAAAGAGTTTACTGTCAAAGTTGGTCGACTTCAACTTAATGCATTTCTTCTAATGTTTCATTGAAAAAAAAAAACGAACAGCCATCAATTTGTAGGTATTTTCATGCAGATCAATGCTTTTGTTTTGATTTTTATGTTTCTAACGGGTGTTCTATAAAAAATGAGAATGATTCCAATACCTCTCTGTATTTATAGTAAAGATCGTCATTTTTTTCTTTCGAAGAGAATTGCTCTCTGGACTCCCTAAAATTTGGTGGCATGTATCTTTTCGCTCGGGTGCTTTCAGTTCAATCGAAGATGGCGTCGAAACAGCCAGCACTCCGCGAGCGTGTTGTACGGTTTTACGAAACGCATGGTTATCGTGGAAAAAAGTTTGCGGTAGGTCACTTTCGAGACGATAACGTGCTCGTGAGTACAGTTTACCGGATCCTGGCATCCATGAGCGTGGAGCGGAAGGCCAGTTGCGGCCGTCCGACGAAGAAGAAGAAGGGAACGTTGAAAAAGCTGTTCGACAACGACGAATTTGCGTGACGCCAGCCGAAAATATCACTGCTCCCATACCTTGATTCTTCGAACCTTCAAGATGGAGGACATCATCTGTCCGAAGAAGACTCGGTCCCCGAAGTACACGGACGAGCAGATAGCGACCGTGAATGGACCTGTTCATAAACGACGTAGACTCATTTTTGAATATCTCAAACCCCCTCTTCTCCGTAGAAATTGGTCAAACTCATTGACGTTTTTTGAAGAATATGTTACTTGGGTGCCAGACGGACCCTCCAACAATGCGCTCGAACCCTGGTCTAAGCCACGGAGACCATTAGGAGAGGGCTCTCAAAGCCTCTTTTGGTTTTTTTTTACCGGTGAGCTCAAGTTTACGGCTTCTGTTCTCCGGGTCGGCAAAAAGCAAGGGAATCAGTAAATCGATAGTCCCTTTGTCTAATAAAAAGGTATACAACACAAACTACACTTAAAAACACATTTTTATTTTTTAACTTACAAGTATTATGGGTGGGTGGAAGGGTCACGGTGAGCTGGCCGGCTACTGATGCTGCTACTGAAGAGCTTCGGAAACTGTCCGGGATTCTAGGGCTGGTCATGCGAACGGTTAACCTTCCGGGTGCTTACGATGACTTGCAGTCCTGGCACTATGGCGGCAGAACAGTTGATCTAACCTCGTTGACCAGGGAACACGTGGGACGGGGATTTATATTCCAGAATGGGGGCTTCGACGGTGTCGAGGTAATTTCCGGTACACTCATTCTAACATCACAATGTAGTGGCACGAGTGGTCTAGGCAGATGGCTGGTATATACACTACAATGAACTAACACTGGCTTCGCTTAAGCTGGCGAACGATTAGGTTCTCGATAAGGCGATGGACTTTCACGATAAAGCGTTGTCCAATTACAGTGTAGGTCCTCATTTCTTCACCAAAACGCACTCAAAAAACGTCCTGTGCTGAGATGCTTCTCCGCTCAGGTGTCACGTTGAATAGCCTCTCGTCAATGTCGAATGATCCATAGCCCCTCGAATAGCTTCTCCTTTTCTAATACTTCCGTTTCAATGGTGAATTTTCTTCTGTGTGGTAATCCGTTTTGCTTTTCAGTAGCGTTTTCGCAGGGTTTTCGTGTAGCGTGAATTAACAATCTTTGTTATTACTAACTTATAACTTATTAGTCTTACAATTTGAATATTTTTTTCAAATGTGCGTGTATATATTTTAAAATTTAGCTTGACTTCATTGGTTTGTCTTCTTCGGCTTCCCCGCTCTTAAAAAAAGGTGAACAAAAGCAATTTGGGGCGACTGCAGATGGATTCGTTCTTCAGTTATCAAAACAATGCACTCATAAATGTTCGAGCTCTCCGCACGCTGAAATTGAAACCGTCAAAAGTGGCCAAGTTGACTGTACACTCTGACAAAGTGATATTAAGTTGCATTCATTGAATTTTATTTAAATGTCAACACCTCATGTGCAATACTCGGTTCATAGCATTTTCTCTTCAACCTTGTTGACGACCCGTACTCACCAAACTGTGCTGCACCTTCCCTTCTTGCGCGTTGCGCTCTTCCTTTACTGGATTGAAGACGAACTCTACCTTGTGGGACATTATTGCAGCATGCTCTGGCCAACGTATCCTTTCAACTTTCGTCACTTTCAGGAGGCTGGGCTCGCTGTTGAGTACACACTACCAAAATGTTGAACAATAGGCATGGAAGTCCATCACCTTGTCGTAGTTCCCGACGGGACTCATACGAGCTAGCATGTTATCCTGAAATATTCACGTAGTTTTGCAAACCGTCCATCGTAGCTTTTACAAGTCTTGTGAGTTTTTCGAAAAAAAAAACTCGTTCTTGTCCAGAATTTCGCATAGCTCTGTGCGGTCGATACTGTCCTGCGTGCCTTAAAACTGATGAACAGGTCCTAGCGTCAACGGCATTTCTGGAGGATTTACCGTTCACTAAATATCTGTTCCGCCCGTTGGTGAAACCAGCCTGATAATTTCTATTCTGATATCTCATTAAGTGTTGACGACGGAAGACGGCTTTTAGGATTGTGATCGCTCGATAGTCCTTACACTTCAACTTGTCACCCTTCTTGTGGATGATTCATATTAGCCCTTGTTTTCACTTCTCCAGTAAGTGTCTGGTCCCAGATTCGGACTATCAGTCGATGCAGACAGATTGACAGCCCTCCGGGTCTCTGGATGAGCTCCGATAGCTCCGATACCATCCTTGCCAAATATTAGGAGATCGCAGCAAGCTTTGCCCACGAACGGTTGGGCTTTGGTGAGTTGTCACGTTTTTTCAGTATTTTTTGTGTGATGAAATTTATCCTTATTATAATCTCAATAATAACCGTCGCGTGTGATAGTGGATGTTGTGTTTATGACCAGAGTCATACCTAAACATCATTTGTGTGTTGAATTGAACTTAAATACGGTGTAAATGGATTTCGAAACCGAATCGATTGGTACACGTTTCTTTGGTACCCAAACCGATTAGTACACTGATTGTTGCTGACTGTCCGGGTGAGCGCTTTCCATTTTACTGATTTATTTGCCATTTTTCCTAAGAGGAACGATAATCAGCTGTCGAAAAATGCAATTGACAATATTGACAATAAGACAACATTGATGACACGAGGGGTGTTGACGATTTCGTGGATGGAAAGAGGAAGGCTGTTGTTCAGTCAAGAAGCAATTATACTGATGAAGTTTGTCAGAAGCAGATAAATTCTCATCTGCTCTAGGAGTGGACCGTAATTTATTGCTAGAACGAATAGAAATAAAGTTAAAGTGTATTGATAGTTCCGTGTAGGGAAATGGCAGGCTTTGTAATTGAAACATACAAGTTTGATAACGAGCGGAGAGCATTGAACGGTAGTATCCGAATCAGGCACATAACCCTTTACCATACGCTTGCAGCAACTTTAACGCTTGGACGTCACCTTGTTCTGATACATCTTTTGATTCGAACTTTTTCGGTTATTCAGATTACCATAATAGGTTAGGGTAGCAAGTTTGACGTGCATTTTCTTCCGTTGTGTTTTTCGATATTACAACACAATTATTATCGGAATAATTCATGTTTGACCCTTAACTGTATCGCCACCGTAGCCATTCTTGGCTCAACCGGCTTGTACCTGCCTACCAAACTCAACTCCAGGACTCGGGAAAATCTCTCCGGAAACCCGGTATCCTACAAACACCAATGTTTGGCAAACTTCTCTTGATGACCTTTGTGGGGACGCAGAGGTAAACACGGTCCCCAATCTGCAAAGGTCAAACTAACTTTCCTTCCCTATTCCCAACTGATTGCAAGGACGTGGCCGGCGCCGTTATTGATTATTAAAGAAATTGAGTCACTGAAACGTGTACAGTGAGAATGGTCGGTTACTCCCAGCCCCATCCAGTTGATTCATTGTGCAATTTTACTGATTCTGATCAATCACGGAGTAGCAACCATTGATACGTGCAGTCAGTCAAGCTAAGCTAAGCTACGCTAAGCTATACCATCCTTGCCAAATAATAGTACCTACTTTGCAAGCGACCTCGTTATTCCCAAACTGTTCATAGGCCAGGTAGCCAGGATTTCAAATAGTGCGGGGAGGGGTCAAGTTTATTGAAGAGTGAGAGGGAGAAAATTGCATCGTCTTCAAGCGGTGGTTGCACAGACTTTACACTAAACATTATACAATGGACAACACAACGCCTGGTTAATCAGTAGAAAAGGGATATTTTCGGGTTCAACCGGCTGGAGCGGGAATCAAACCCTCGCTTTGTGACAATACGGTTGAAGGATAGGTGTATTATCTTCTCTACTCTTACCCAAACTATTTTACAGTGCCCATTGGATTCTGGAAACAAGACCAAGCATTTCTAGGTTTGTTCTGGAAAGAAATTAAAAATTATTTTAAAATCCATAGATTTTCCCCAGAAATGTTAAAATCGTTAAAATCGAAAATCCACATGTTTCTTAATCTAAAGGGTGTCCACAGTTAAATTGCATTACTTTCATTAAGCTGTTACATTTCGCCATTTGGGTTGATTTCAACGAAATTTTGGGAGAAATGACCTCAGCGTGTATTTTTTACACTGCGTGAGTTGAAAAATGTGTCGTTGTTTCGAAAATGGAGTCAAACAAACGAGTGCGCGAGAACATTTTGCACATGCACCTCGACAACCCACTTCTTTTGCACCGAGCCATCGGAAAGATGTTTTCATTTATTCACCTGTCTACAGTGTCTCGTGTCATAAAACGTTTCTGGGAACGTTTAACTCGGTAAGATCGGATTGTTCGTGTGGTAAACGGAGCAAACCTTTCGTGACAACTTCAACTGTAAATGGTCAAGTATACATGAATGAAAGCCTGACGTTCCTACAATTGTTTGGCTGGACCTAGCCTGTTGTCACTACTCCAAGGATGTTCTGGAGTGGTACAAGACGAACGGTGTCAATTTCGTGCCGAAGGATCTTAATCCCACAAACTCTCCAGAGTGGAGGCCAATTGAAAAATATTGGGCTATAATGAAGCAAGAACTTCAAAAGCATCCTAAAGTTGTCACTACAGAATAGGAAATGTTGAAGTCATGGTTGAAGGTGGAAAAAATGTCGGTTCAAGCGTTGTACACAATCTTATGCGTTTCATTAAGAAGAAGAAGTAGAAAGTTCGGGCTTTTGCATTTGGTAAAGAATTACAGTGAAATAAAATTACCTAAACCAAAATTATACATTGTATTTATTCCCTGAATATTTCATGACAATGGGTTGAGAGACTTATTTTTTAGGACGAATTTAAAGTGACGCAATTTAACTGTGGACACCCTTTAGTGATGCGGGTGTGAACTTGCTTTTGGAAGGAAATTTTCTTTTCTATAATCGCGGGATTCGTGTAAGTGTCTCTGCTCACGAGCCCGTTCAAACGTTTTTTGGACCATTATACAGAAGCTTGATGATCACAAACAACAATGGGATCTTGATAAAAAAAATCAGATTATTCTACTGCTATGGAAAGTTACCTTGCTAATAATTATGATAATCAAACATGATCAGTACACCATATTAAATAAGTGTAATGTGGTTTGATAGTTTAGTTTGTCGTATACTTTTAATAACACCATTGGGGTTTTAGTTAACTTGTGCTGACAGTTTTTGCTGCTGACTAAATACATAAATAAAAATGCTTCGCGATCTGAAACTACGTTGATTTTCTATTCGAAGGCCTCTTGAAGAATTGTAATCGGACAATTGCTTGTCTCGATCATTTGGCCATTCCTTGTTGCTGTTAAGCCTCTGTCAATCTGTATGATATTTTTGTGATGTTGAATGAAAATAAAATTTTGTTTATATTATGAAATCGATCGTTTGATTCAACTATCGATTCGTTGTGTTGTGAAACGCAATAATTTGTATTATTTGTGAAGCCAGCTTTGTATTCAATACTACACTCCCGTTTCATTTTACTCAATTTTTGAGTACAATTGTATGCTATCTCTTTTTCTCTCACAGAAATGTTACTCAATTTTCGTAAAAAGTGGATCTACTCAAAAATTAAGTTGATCCACTTTTTAACGAAAATTGATTAACATTTTCGTGTGAGAAAAAGAGATAGAAAACAATTGTACTCAAAAAATGAGTAAAATGAAACGGGGATGTAGAGTAGAGGAACCTAGGCTCACCATAGAACATATATTCATCACATTCTGCAGTCATCCAACTTCACACGTAAAAAGATGTTTAATTTCTCCAATCAATGGCACAGGACCCAGAATATATAATCCTGGCAAATAAAATAAGGTCTTGAATATAATTAACAGCTGCAAAAACGTATCGGAGACTTAAATTTTGTAAAAATAAAGAGCTGTTAGATTTTCAACACAGTTTCTTCTGCCTGTATCTTTTCATATTTAAAGGCTAGAGCATTGCCATCATCCAAAAGTTTGCGTGTTTCAGTGAAAGGATAAACTTTCTTCACCATAGAATGCCGCGGAAAACTCAAAGTAAGAAATTACAATTGAAAAGCTCATTGAAGACTGTATTTTTACCGAAAACCACACTTTTTTGATTCACCACCTAGTAATTATCAATTACCCCCCATATATTAAAACATTAAAATGTTCAATAAAATATTTACCATCATGTCACGGAATTTTATTTTCAAAATGTTTGCGCCATTTTGAGATATAACCCTGGAAAATGGCATATTTTGAACAACAAAACGCTTATATCATTTCAGTTTTAAAAGATAGCGTATTGCTGTTTTCTAAAAAGTTGTGTGTTTAAGTGGAAGGAAATTTTTTTTAGAACATAGTAGACCGAGGAAAAATCAAAGAAAAAAGTTAGAGCTAAAAAACCGATTTGAAAGGGGTGCCCATATAAAATGCTTGATATCTCAATAAAAAAAAAGATAGCAAGTTGTTGTTCTGTGCAAAGTTTATGGAAATTGTGAGTTCTACAATTTTGTAGAATGTTTCGAAAGCTTAGAACGTCACACAAAAAAGTTAAAAAAATAAATCCTGCCCCGAAGAACGCAGTTTATGAACGACCCCTTTTTCAGATGCGCCTTAATCTTACCAAAAACTTCTTATAAGACACCAATTTGATTACACGTCGTCTAAGTGCACTTTTTATTTTATTCCTGACAATCGCCCTTTCTGACCAATGTGCAGTGTTCGGTATTCAGTGCATATTCACCGATTTCTACTGTAGGTCTGCTTATTGAGCTCAAGGCAGGTTCCGCTTCCCTATATGCACAGTTAACAGAACGAAACATTTATAAAGTTAAAAGGACATTCGTGTCTTTAACGAAAAACAACAATGGGCTACGAAACTCAATTGGAAACTAAAGATATGATTTTTAGTGCTTATCGTTGCAAAGATTTTTGAATGCTCGGTTTTATCATAATGAATTGAAATTCGAAAATAAGTGAGGCCGTGGGGAGGGGTATTTTTTATAAAATATATCTGTTTTTTTAAGAAAGCTGTTATTGAATCCGTGGTAAACCATGGTAACTCGAGAGAAGTAGAAGTCAGGAACAAAGATTTACAGTCACCCCCAAAAAAAATTGCCCACTTTTCTCATGAACACGCTTCATCTCTGAATTCATTGAAAAACTCATTATATCGTATTTATATGTTTTTCTAAGCATGGTAATATTATTATTTTAAAGATGCATGTGTATTTTTGCAATGGTTAATACACATTTTTGCAAAATTATTTTTTGAACCATACGTGGTGTAAATTTGGTGTGTAATAATAAAGTGCCCAATTGAAAATATATTATGTGTATGTAATTTTTACATCTAAACGCCCCTCGTATTCAATTTTTTGACGTTTCCAAGTATTTGTTGATCTTGTTACGGATTTCAGTTGTCCGTCAGAAAGATTCAGTGCGAGTTATCTAAATAACCATGGATAATACGGTGGCAAGCAAAACTATTCCCTTGCAGATCCGAAAATGTGTTATTCGTGACATCGAGAAAGGTGAATCGCATCGCAAGATTGGTGAAAAGTATGGATACAGCAAAGCAGCGGTTACCAAACTTTTTGCAAAGTACAAAACCTATGGTTCAGTAGCTGATCGCCAAGGAAGGGAAAAGAAACGTAGAACAGATACCCGAACAGATGCGAGAACCATTTGAGAAATTAAGAAAAATCCGAAGGTTACCCTCAGGAAGATCAAGGAAGTAATTCAACAATTGATCTCGGACAGAACTCTACGCAGAAGGATCGCTCAACACGGAATGAAGAGCAGCTAACAAAGCGAAACGACTCCAATTTGCTCGGGAACATGCTGATAAACCTTTAGAATATTGGAAGACTGTTTTGTGGACTGATTAGTCCAAATTCGAGTTGTACAATAGCAAAAAACGAGCTTGTGTATGGCGTAGACCTGAAAAGGCGCTTCATGATCGACATATCCAGGGCACAGTTAAGCATGGTGGAGGGAACTTGATGGCGTCGGGGTGTTTTTCTTGGGCGGGTGTTGGCGCTTTGGTGAAAATCGATGGTATTATGACAGCAAATTCCTACATCGACATATTGCGTGGGATTTGGAGGTTGTTGGTTAAAACTGGGCTGGAAAACAAATTTGTGTTCCAACAAGATAATGACCCAGAACATACAGCTAAGAAGTCAAAGGCATTCTTCCGTTCCTGCCGTATTAAGTCTATGGAATGTCCTCCACAGAGTCCAGACCTGAACCCAATAGAGAATCTGTTGGCCATCTTGGATTCACGAGTTGATAAGACAGGAGCTACCAACAAACATAACTATTGTCAAGCTCTTGAGAACGCTTGGGAAGATCTTGACCCACAACACCTGAAGAATCTGGTGGAGAGTAGGCCGAAACGTTTGCAAACACTGTTGAAGGCCAGGAGAGGACACATCAACTACTGATCACTCAACTGACTGGATCTACAACTTGTTTTTTTTAAGAAAATAAGAAGTGGGCACTTTATTTTGACATGCATAATTTCTACTATAGTTTGATCTTGCTTGAAGAAAAAAATGAATTTGCAGGACAAGTGTTTTTTTATGTACCAGACATAATAAATATGCCATCAAAACAACAAAACTTAGAATCTTTCACTTATTTTACAGTTTGCTGCACAAAAAGGAGAAACTGGGGTAGGTGGGCACTTTTTTCTGGCGGTGACTGTATAGCTTTTGACTCGAAGCCTGTGACATTTTTTTTTCTTTTATATGCACGGAAGAAAATCTGTGCCCAGATCCGTGAACTGCAGTCATGAATTCGAGAACAAGCAAAAATACACCGTGAATTGAAACACGTAATCGGGAACTAGTTCACGTTTTTGGGTAAAAATCATGAAAACGGGAAATAATTCTCGGCCTGTTTTCATTTTCGTGAACGCTTTTGTTTCTGTGTGGAAGGCAAGCATATTTAAGCCCTCCTCATCTACAATACAAAATTATGGAATAAAATTGCAACAGCAAACATAATTCAGAAACAGCAGCAAGAAGAAAATTGGCTCGTTAATCAACTTGACCGATGGCAGCTAGTTTCAAAAATTTTAAATAAGAGCACTTAAACTGCCGTCATGCTACTTGCTAAACTCACACCCTACACAATTGTGTCTAGATATTGTTGTAAATGCATCTTAATAAACACAATAATTTTAACTAGCCGCCCAGTTATTGTCTCATGGTACTAACCATAGTTGACATTTCGAAACACTCTGCCACCATCATTAGCAACTTGAGAGACAAAAAAAATCAACCACGGCCTAAGATCGTTCCACTCATCAGTCAACAAACCGATTTATCGCACCCCCCTCACGCTCATGTTTACGCTCACCATCCCCAACCTTACCGAATTCCACAACCCCCATTGAACGCAAATGAGCCTATTAACTGAAGCCACACCAGAGCCCTCCGATGTGGTGACATTTACGTGTGAAAATCTCCTTCGCCATGTGCCGCGCCACCGCCGACCATTCCACTGGCCGGCAGCTTAATGAAAATAGAAGTGAGTAGAAACATAAATGTCATTTAGTTGTAATATCTCAACAGTCACATCGTACGCATCACGCTGTTGCGTCCATCGTCAGAAGATGCACCTAAGATTTTAGAAATCCATTTCTTGACCATTCATTACCAATGGCTATTTGTTCACAGAGCGTCCCATTTGACCGTGGTTAGTTAAACAGATGTCGAGCCCGAGTAATTAATGATGAAGAAGAAGATGTAACAATCATCGTAGTTGAGTAAAGTGTCCAATGGCAACAATCATCTGAGAAAACTTCTCGAAAAGAAACGTTTTGATTTGTGACTGTAGAAGATGAAAGAGCTTCATATCTAAATGTTAAAATCGAATCGAATTACCTGACATGACACAGCGGTTGCATTTGTTCTGAGAACCGGTCGTTAATCTTTTCTTGTGTGACGTAGGACTGCGTGCTTATTTGTTATACAAATAAGCTTTACTGTAATGCTATGATAATGCTTCATAAATGCTATTTTGCATTTGAAATGCTTATTACAGGTTACAAGCATTCAAATAGCATTTGAAATCCATCTTTACAACACATATAATTCAAGATGCTTATATAATGCTAATACAATGCATGTAGCATCTCAAATGCAGATTTAGGGTTGATTTACTGCATATACTAATGCTTATTGGTTACCTGGGTTCTCACTTACACGTTTCAGTGACTCAATTTCTTTAATAATCAATAACGGTGCCAGCCACGTCTTGCAATCAGGTGGGCATAGGGAAGTGTAGTTTTCAGAGTGTAACTTTGCTGTCGAGATAACGTCTTTCACATAACTAACACCACAAAGGTCACTGGAAAGAGGTTTTTCTATGTAACTAGGTGTAGGGTTCGATGGATCAGGATTCACCTCTGATAAGTGATGTACAGAAGTTTCGTTCCGCGTCTTTCGGCATCGTTCTAGGGACTCGTGTAAATCTCTCTGACATCCCGGATACCCGGTATCACCGATGGTCGGCAGACTTTTCGTCGAAAACCAGGTTCGGTCCCGATGGACCAGGTTCCATATGCCGACATGGTCCATTGCCGACATGTATATATAAAGCACGTTCAACTCTGACCTAATCGCCGTTCTATCCGTGCCTCCTATTTACTATTGACAGGACATTTTCAGCTTGTCCTTCTTTTATAACTTCGACTTGCCGAATCTTCGGTTACGGAAGTTCAGTCTTGACGTATGTTGTCTCATCGGATTCAGCCGTTCGGTGTGCAGTTTGTGTAAATTTGTCACGCCATGCGCTGGTTTTCGCAGTGATCAGCTTCGTTTTTCAAACCGGGTTTGTAGGATTTTTGAATTTTTGAACACCTCAGCTAGTTACCACGTTATGAAACTCTGATCGACCGAAAATCACAATCACTCATAAAATAGCAAATTTAATTGTCTGCGTTATCTAATGCACATAAAGTGTCAAAGTGTCCAGTGGAGAAACGTTAGAACGGATATGTGTATCGATGAAGATTGGTTCCAAACGACCATTGGTACTTCGCGAACCTGCAGGTATAAACAGATCCTACTGCGATCCTTAGCCTTTGTACACTCAGACGCTCCTTGAAGGTCCCTATCTCCACGTGGTGCCGACTGAGTTGTATTGAGTAATTCCATAGCAACGATCTGGCAATCCAACCTGGTGGGACGCCCTGGATCATGATGCTGACAGTTAACAGGACTACCTTCTTCACAGAGTACAGTTTGTCTGAGCGTCTGTTCTCGACGACATGGCTGGAACTACTGGCATGTATAACTCATGAAGAGCTGGCTGATGTAAATCGTACACTATGTGCTAAGATCTGACTCTAAACAGTGCTGCTAGGTTGTTTTACCCATGCGAAACAGGAGTTGCAGAAGATTTTCCATGTGCCACTCCTATCGAACATCAATGTTACAAATAATACAGAAGTTAATACGGACCGGAACAATCGGCAAAAACCTAGGCGACGAACTAAGGACTACGATTGGAAACTCGGAACATGGAACTGCAAATCGCTCTGCCTCCCTGCCTTCGATAGGATAATCTATGACGAACTTCAACCACGTAACTTCGAAGTCGTAGCACTGCAGGAGGTTTGCTGGACAGGACAGAAACTATGGAAAAGCGGCCATCGAGCGGCTACTTTCTACCAGAGCTGTGGTACCACAAACGAGCTGGGCACCGGCTTTGTAGTGCTGGGCAAAATGCGTCAACGCGTGATTGGATGGTTCCCGATCAACGTTAGAATGTGCAAGCTGAGGATCAAGGGTTGATTCTTCAACTACAGCATCATCAACGTACACTGTCCACACGACGTGAGACCCGATGACGAAAAAGAAGCGTTCTACGCGCAGCTGGAGCAAGTGTACGATGGCTGCCCGCAGCGGGACGTAAAAGTCGTCATTGGTGACATGAACGCTCAGGTAGGATGGGAGGCAATGTACAGACCGGTAATAGGGCCTAATAGCCTGTATACCGTATCGAACGAGAATGGCCAACGATGCGTGAACTTTGCGGCCTCCCGTGGTTTAGTAGTTCGAAGTACCTTCTTCTCCCGTAAAGACATCCACAAAGCCACTTGGAGATCACCTGACCAGCGAACAGAGAATCAAATCGTCTAATCGACGGGAAATTCTTCTCCGATATCATCAACGTTCGCACCTACCGCAGTGCGAATATAGACTCGGACCACTACATAGTTGCAGTATGTATGCGCTCAAAATTCTCGACGAATTCGGACGACACGACCTAACATTGAGCTACTACGAGAAACCGGAAGCAACGGAAGAGCAGCTTAGCGCTGCTACTCTTGAGGATGGCTGGAGATATATTGGAACCGCCATTGGTAGCACTGCATTAGTGACACTATTATTTCTGCACCGAATCTTTAAAATGACTGGTTTGATGGCGAATGCAAGCAGTTAGTAGAGGAGAAGAATGCAGCAAGGGTGAGAATGCTGCAACACCGTACGAGAGCGAATGTGGAACGGTATAGACAGGCACGGAACAGACAAAATTCTATTTTTCGAAGGAAAAAGCGCCAGAGGGAAGCACTGTACCGTGCTAACGACACACACAAATTCTACGAGAAGTTGAACAGCTCACGCAAAGGATACGTTCCACAAGCCGATGTGTTCAGAGACCTGGAAGGCAACCTTCTCACAGAAGAGTGTGAGGTGATTGAAAGGTGGAAGCAGTTCTTCGACGAGCACCTGAACGGTAATGTTACAGCGAACGAAAGTGGCACTGTAATAAATCTAGGAACACGCGCAGAAGATGACAGGACCCCGACCCCAACCCTTCAGGGAGTTGAGGAGGAAATTGGTCGGTTGAAAAACAACAAAGCCGCTGGTGTTGACCAACTCTCAAGCGAGCTATTGAAATACGGTGCTGAAGCACTGGCCAAAGCGCTGCACTGGGTAATTACCAAGATTTGGGAGGATGAATGTTTACCGGAGGATTAGATGGAGGGAATAGTGTGTCCCATCTATAAAATGGGCGACAAGCTGGATTGCTGCAATTATCGTGCGATCACGCTACTGAGCACTGCCTACAAGTTGCTCTTCCAAATACTATGCCGCCGCCTGCTACCAATTTTTCACGATACGGCAAGTGCTGCAGAAATTCCGCGAATACAACGTGCCCACACATCATCTTTTCATCGATTTCAAATCAGCGTATGATACAATCGATCGAGACCAGCTATGGCAAATCATGCACGAATATGGATTTTGGGAAAAACTGACGCGTTTGATCAAAGCAACGATGGATCGAGTGATGTGTGCCGTCCGAGTATCAGGGACGCTCTCGAGTCCCTTCGAATCTCGGAGAGGGTTACGGCGAGGTGATGGATTGTCGTGTTTGTTGTTTAACATTGCACTGGAGGGTGTGATTCGAAGAACTGTAATAGACACAAGTGTCACGATCTTCAGGAAGTCTGTCCAACTATTTGGCTTCGCCGACGACGTTGATATCGTAGCACATAACTTTGAGACGATGGCGGAAACGTACATCAGACTTAAGGCTGAAGCTGGTAGGATTGGGCTTGTGATTAATGTGTTGAAAACAAAACACATGGAGGGAAGAGGCTAACGAGAAGACAATGTTAGCCTCCTAGCACGAGTTCAAATCGACGGTGAACTGGTGTTAGCCTCCTCCTACTACGGTGAGGTAGTAGACGAATTTGTATATCTGGGCTCATTGGTGCTGGGCCGATAACGACACCAGCAGAGAAATAAAAAGGCGCATTATGGCTGGCAATCGTGTCTACTTTGGACTCCGAAGGACGCAAAGATCGAACAAAGTTCGCCGAATCACAAAGTTGACCATCTACAAGACATTAATTAGACCGGTAGTTCTCTACGGCTACGAAACATGGACATTGCTAGTGGAAGACCAACGAGCCCTTGGAGTCTTTGAAAGGAAGGTGCTGCGTACCATCTACGGTAGAGTGCAGATGGAAGACGGAACGCGGAGGAGGCGAATGAACCACGAATTGCACCAAATGCTGGGAGAACCTCCCATCGTACACATCGCAAAAATCGGTCGATTACAATGGGCTTGGCATGTCGTAAGAATGTCGGACGACAGCCCTGTGAAAATGGTTTTCAAAAACGAACAGACAAGTAATAGAAGAAGAGGCACGCAACGAGCAAGGTGGCTCGATCAAGTAGAAGGCGACCTGCGGACCCTCCGCAGACAGCGAGGCTGGCGAGTGACAGCCATGGACCAAATAGAATGGAGACAACTTCTGTGTACAGCAGAGGCCACACCGGCCTTAGTCTGATTGGTAAAGTTGCGGTAAACTATTGCCAAATGGCACCCTACCACCTTGGCAATCTTTTTCGGCTTCTTCTGTGTGAGCAACAAACTGGTGATCACTTCTTTCGCGAACATTTTGACGAACTTGCAATAAAACAAACAGAATGTTTGGATGTAGCACTTAAAAGTTAACATAAACAAATACACTTTTGACAGCATTGGCATTATTTTCTGCCGCATCATTTTTTACCCTAAAAGTCATCTCTGCAAAGTTTTCAAATTCAATTTGCAATAAAAAAATTACAGCAAAAACAATTTTTTTTTAAGTCCCACCCTAAGGAAAGCCAAAAACACTGTTATAAAACGATACGTAGATGAGATAGAAGTGAAATTTTTTCAGCAAAGTTTCATTCAATTTAATTATCTACAATTCTGTAGAAGCAAAAAATCTCTAAATCTCTAAATCATAAGAATAAAAAATTTCAAATTTTTATTATGAACAGAAAAGGACCACCCTAGTCACAACTCAAACCAAAAGATAGATCTATTTTTTTTAAATTTAATCTTCAGAAGACATCATCTGTCTAAAGTTAATGGATTTCGAGTTATCGATTGTTGTCGTGAAGTTTGTCCATTCGTACCATAGTGCAGTGGCGAGAGGTTTAAAAGTGAACAAGACACTCGGGCCGGATGAAATCTCAAAAGTGACTCTAAAAGCGACGATTCAGACGTTTCCGGACATGTTCAGGGGTGAGCTGCTGAAATGTCTAGAGGAAGGCCAGCACCTGGACAGGAGGAAAATATAGAAGCTAATATTGCTGCCGAACCCAGAGTAGCCTCAGGGGCATCTAGCATCTATTTTGTGCACCTTTTTAGATTTTCGGTTGTGGCTCTTGTTACCAGCACGCATGCACTACTTCTAGGACTCTACGTAAACGGTGGAGCGGTGGCTTTGAATATCTCCATGGCTAATAATGTATTTTGAGCCAACACCAGCACATGAGCTCCTGAAGTTATCCTTCAAGAGATCTACCGTAGCCGGTACCGTAGATCATCTTTTTATTATCTGATTGTGGAACATAGATTAGGATGTTCGGACAATTAGATCTCCATGATTTTCTCCATAAGCATCCTCTACAGTGCAACAGCTCCTTCATCTGATACTGGGCTTCCCCGGCATTTTCTATGCTCTTGACTCCTGGAACAAAGTCGTCGTATTTTTTTTAAAGGGCAGACCACAGAAAACAAACCGAGCTGAGCAAACAGTCAACGAGTCATCAGTGACCTTAACACATGCCACCTACAAACCGATTAGCACAGTTTCTGCAAAGGAAGCGCAGTTCAAATCGGTCACGTTTCCAGGGCTCTTTCCCACCGTTCCAACCCCCCTCCTCCTCAATCTCATTTTGCACCCAGCAACTCTTCAGCTGTGAAAAAAAAACATCGCTAATAAAGTGATCCAAATTCAAACAACAGAAACTTGACACTATGGGCCAGAGATCAAAGCGGATGTGACTTGCGGCTTTGGCAGAGCCGCCGCCACGATCATGTGCAACCGTGATCGATAGCGAGAATGCAGAAGAATTTGCCTGCCAGATTGAGCCGCTGGCTGGCTGGCTGCTGGTGGAAGTCGTTTATTAAGGCAACAAACGTGATCTGCATGGCAAACACAATCGGCCCCTCCGGGCATGATCAGCTGCCACCGCAGAGCAGAAGAGCATCACAATCGTTCAGCCAGCCAGCAGCAGTGGATGGACAGCCAGGACAGGACAGGATGGGAGATCTATTTGAATGAAGTTGTTTCGAGCGACATTGAAACGGACTGATCCATCGGTGCTGGGGGATTTTGCGTTGTATACTCTTCTTATGTTCGATTAATGATCTTACCAGTTATGGAGCTTTTTGGAGCAGAAGATATGTTCTGAGGCTCGTCTCTACACGTGAGTCACGATAATTAAGCAGGTTTTTGGTGCGATGTTGTAATTAGTCACTTCCACAGGTGGACGAATCAATATTATAATAAGATGCTCAAGCCGACTTGGTTGTGTGAACGGTATGATCCATTATGATCTTCACCGTTCGACATGATCGTGTAAACAAATCATGAATAATTAAGTTCAATATCGGTCAAGAACGATTTTTCATTTGTTTCACCGCTGCTCGTGATGATCTTCAAAAATCATAATTAGGCTGCTGCTGTTCTAGTCATGATTTAAAAATCGTCGAAAACCAATCGTTCAAGTGCTCGTTATCGTCAAGGTTCGTCCCACTCAATTAAGGTTTTGAAAAGAATACATTCTCGAACGGAGCCCCACTGGGCACTGATGGACAGCTCATCTCAGTTGAATGTCACCTAAGATACCTTTCAAAATTTGCATGTTTTCGTACGGTAGACTACAAGGTTGCTGACCAGCGATTGCCAGAGCTCAATCAGGGCAGTAAGTGCAGGCTCAACTAGAACCCATTTCACAGCAATTTTCGTGATAAGTATCGCTGGGCTTTGAATTCAAACAACCATTCATGCTGGGTGGCACATTGCTCCACTTGCATTATTTAACTTACGTTTTGCAACCTACAATGCTCATTGAGCCAACTTGTCGGTTGGCAGCATAATGAACTGCCACAGTTCACCATTTCCCATGATCTTAAGGCCACTCGCGTTTTCACACATCCGCTTGAATGGATCACGATTGCTACTGAATTGGAGAATTGTAAGCCACAACTATTCATGAACTTCGCACCACCAGATTGGTGCCCACGATAAGTTGCCTATAAGTTGAATTCAATTCGACGATGAATCATCGGATTAAGAAGTAACTTCAATTGTGATCCAGCAATCGGCACACCTTCACCACTCTCGGCCTCATCTTCCGCAGAGGAGGAAAAAAATCAATCAACCGAAATGAAAGAGAAAGATTAAAATACACAATATCGAACACAGCGCGGTCATGATGAAAAGGCGCAACTACAGTGCGAAAGAAAGAAATGCCAAGGTCGCCAAACTTGAACTTGTCCCGGCTTGTACGGTGCGATGCGATGCCATGCGGTTGATGCGGTCGATAGGCCTAAGGTAAGGTGGGGTTAAAATAGACCAAAAATAAAACTTCAATGTTACAACAATTACTGTCTGGAAGGACTTTTGCTTAAAAATGCACTGGAAAATTGGTTTGATATAATTCCATGCAAAAATGTGAGGTAGTCAAAATTGGATCAGCGATTTTCTTTCACGCAGCATTGTGCTGCATTCGTCTTCTATGGTGGCAAGCAATATTTGGCATTAGCTTCTGATTGAATTCCAATCAGAGAGGCTTTGACCTCGACTTCGGAGCTAATGAACATGGCCTGAACTTGAAACGCATTTTGAAGGACTAATCCCAACGTCTTACGTTTCAACTGTTATTCAATTTTTCAAGGCGTCTAATTTTCACTATTATATATTTAATCATTAACCCCATTTTACTCTAAAGTAAGCACTATGACTGGGGTTGCTCAGATGCGTAGATCACCTCCACATTACGTCACGTTGCGCACAGCAAGTCTCCTGGTCTAGACTGGTTTCTTCGTTGGGTGGTTTGAGATTATTATAAATGCAAGCGTAGCCACGGTACGTGAATGAATGAATTACATTTTTCATTTTAATTTCATTTGCAATGCTCTAACGACTGTTCCAGAAAGAATAAGCATACCTAATTTCAACGGTCACTTTGAATATAATGAGATATTTTAACATGTTTTGACTGCGTCCTTTTGTTTGCACATTTCTGAATAACATAGCATCAAAAAACTGCTCTGTTTTTTGTTACCTATCAAAAGGCGCGGTCTTACTTCGGAACAACGAAAAAGTATCGTGCACAAATGGTGCACTGTGAACGGACTCTCCTGGAGAAAATTGGCCAAGGAAGAGGGTGTAAGCGTCGGAGCGCTACGATCTGCAATTCGAAAATATAGAGAACAGTGTACGTTTGAAGATGCGCCGAAGAGTGGTCGGAAATCCGGTCCTGTTAGTCCGGATATCGATAAAAAGATCAGGGATGCCTACAAGCGAAAACCAGCGACTTCCGTTCGGGATGTTGCGTAAAAACCTAGGGACCTCGTCGAGTAAGCAGAAAAAATCCAAAAGGAACCCAAAACAGGCCGCGTCCGTGAAACCACGGGCCCGCAAACTTTACGATTCGTTATTGTGTAGAAATTCTGGGTGTATAATAATGGACGATGAAACGTATGTTAAACTAGATAACAAAACGCTTCCCGGACCACAATTCTATACTTTAAGCGAGGACAAAGACAGCCCCGAATCGGAGAAGGCAATTTTTACGGAAAAATTCGGTAAGAAGGTTATGGTTTGGCAGGCAATATGCGAGTGTGGTAAAACATCTAGTCCGTACATCACAACGGAGACGATGATCACTCAGAAATACGTTCAGGAATGTCTCCAGAAGCGATTATTGCCGATGATCAGGCAGCACGAAGGTCAAGTAGTGTTTTGGCCTGATTTGGCGTCATGTCACTTTAGAATGGCGCAAAGGTCACTTTAGAATGGTACAAAAGTCAAAATGCATCTTTCGTGCCGAAAGACATGAATCCGCCGAACTGCCCGGAGGCACGGCCAATCGAGACTTTTTGAGCTTTAACCAAAGCAAAGCTTCGAAAATTCATAAAACCAGCGGACGACATGCAAAAATTTAAAAAAGATAGGCCAAAAGTGTTCAAAATGGTGAGTAGCACCACTTTGCAGAAGCTAATGGGTCATGCTCAAAGAAAAGTTAGGAGTCTTGACTATTACTAAATATTTTTATTAAACGAGAGTAAAACATCATATAAAACACAAATACAAATATGATTTGCCAAATAAAATGATTAAAACTAAAAAAAACATGACATTTTTGTTGTTTTGAAAGTATGCTTATACTTTCTGAAACAGTCTATAAACGCTATCCTTAGAATGCAACGGTGGTTTCGTCCTCCTCTGCATTTTTCAGCTGTCTTTCTTTCAACTGTGCATTTTCATGCCAGATAATGGATCGACGAAATTTGAGTGGCTCTCATTTGAATGGAAATTTGCACACACATTTGGCTTAAGAGACTGCGTCCCTTATTGGAAAATTTGTTAGACTCAGGAGTCGAATCATTCAGAAGTGCACTCTCTCCTACGCACGCGTTATTGGCAATTCCCGAACTTATATAGATTTTCTACCTACTCATATCAAAGCTTTGCAGAATTACAAGAGATTACGACGAAGCGGTCACAGGAGCTTGCGGTTTACTCTCCGGAAGTGGAGGTGAACAAAGTCGCGAAAGCAAAATTTCAATCCAAAAACCAGTCGTTACGGTGCAAGTTCTGCGGAGATTGTCACGACTTCTCTAAAGGCTCCTGTCCTGCTTTTGGTAAGTGATGCCATAAATGCAATGGGAAAAAACATTTTTAGAAGGTATGCAAAGCAAGCTACAGATCCCAGAACAGGAAAACGCGCAAGATTAAGGAAGTGAAGGATGAAAACACCGATTTGGAAGAGCAAACACCGTCAGACAATGAAGCTCCATCGGAGGAGAGTGAAGACGGGTATGAGATCAGAAAGATTTTCGATTATTGATCGAAGGGAGGCAGCGTGATGGCGGAGTTAAAACTCAACTTTTCTAATCAGTGGAAGTTGCGAGGTGTACACCGGAGCTAACACGAGCCTGATTGGACATAACTGGTAGGTCAAACTGACTGGAGATGAAAACTCGAAGATGATGCCGTCCACCTACAGACTGCAAAGTTTAGGTGGAAACCCAATCAACGCGGGTTCTACAAGTTGTGGACGTAGACCATCGGCCACTGATATCGGCGAAAGCATCACGTGAACTGGGCTTCGTCAAATTCTGCAAATCGGTTACGTTCGGTAAGTCAGATGAAACAAAATCATCAAATTTGAATGATCACAGGATCGCAGCCGAGAAGATTATAGAAAAGCCCAAGGGAATCTTTTCTGGCTACGCAAAATTCTACAGTCAAGTATCATTGAAGGTGGACCCGTCCATTTTGCCTTCAATCCAGTCTCCTCGTCGTGTTCCGATTGCCATGAGAAGCAATCTAAACAAGGAGTTGTAATCGTTGAGAAAGAAGGAATGATCGTGAAGTAACCACGGCATACCGATTGGGTCAGCAACATTGTGATTGTCCAACGAGGTGACCCAAAATCAACCAACATCAGAATCTGTCTTGATCCTATTCCGCTCAACAAGGCAATAAAAAGACCGAACCTTTAGTTCGCTACACTAGACGAAATTTTTCCTGAGCTGGGAAAGGCGAAGATTTTCTCCACGGTTGACGCCAAAAAAGGAGTCCTGGCACGTAGAACTCGATGAACCCAGCAGCAAGTTAACAACTTTCTGGACTCCTTTCGGTCGCTACCGGTGGACTAGGCTTCCATTTGGGATCTCCTCAACTCCTGAAATCTTTCAGATGAAGCTGCAGGAGACTATCCAAGGTCTCGAAGGTGTAGAGTGCCTGGCGGATGATCTGCTGGTGTTTGGGGCTCGTGAAGCATTGGAAGAAGCTCTCATCGACCACAACAGATGCTTGGAAAATCTTCTGATTCGTCTGGAAAAGCACAACGTAAAACTAAATAAATCGAAACTTAAGCTATGTCAAACCTCTATGAAGTTCTTCGGACATGTCTTGTTAAGCTAAGGTCGTCAACCAGATGAGTAAAAGGTTGCTACGATCCAAAATTTTCCACTAAATCGAAAAGAAATACACCGTTTCATCAGAATGGTGACTTATTTGGGAAGATTTATTCCCGATCTGAGTTGCAACTTGACGAACCTCCGTAAGCTAATTTCGGATGAGGCGCCGTGGAGATGGACGAAGGTCGAAGAAAAAGAGTTCAACCGAGTGAAGGGTTTGGTTGCCGACGTTGGAACCCTGCAGTACTACAACCCCACAAAATCGTTGACCATTGAATGCGATGCAAGTTGCTTTGGACTAGGAGTAGCTGTCTACCAAGATGAAGGAATTATAGGGTATGCATCTAGAACGATGACTGCTACTGAACGGAACTACGCGCAAATTGAAAAGGATTTGTTGGCGATTCTGTTTGCGTGTATTCGTTTCGACCAGCTTGTGGTCGGAAATCCGAAAACCATTGTGAAGACCGATCATAAGCCTTTGATCAGCATTTTCCGGAAACCTATTGTCTGCTCCACGCAGATTGCAACATATGATGCTCAACCTTCAGCGCTATAATCTGGTGATTGAGTTCGTTACAGGGAAGGAGAACGTTGTTGCTGATGCGCTATCTCGGGCACCATTCGACGACAAAGCAACGAAGGATGAATTTCAGTAAACTGAACATTTACAAAGTATTCGGTGAGGTCGAAGGGATAGAACTTACCAAATATCAAAATATTTCGGACAATTGCCTGAACAAGATCATGGACGAAACGGCAAAGGATCCGTGCTTGCAGAGCATATCTCTTTTGTTCAACTAGGCTGGCCTAGATCAGCTGATCATGTACCAGATGGAGTTCGTGCATATTACGGATGAGCTATCCGTTCAAGGCGGTATTGTTTTTCGACGAAATCGGATTCTTGTTCCATATGCGTTGTGACGGGGAATGATCGAGAAATGTCACGCGAGTCACAATGGGCGTGAAACGACTCTCAAGCTGGCTAGAGCAAATTAGTTTTGGCCAGGCATGAGCAGCCAAATCAAGGACGTTGTCAAGGGATGTCCTGTTTGCGAAAAATTTGCTTCATCGCAACCAAATCCACCCATGAAAAGTCACCAAATTTCCGTATATCCATTAAAATTGATTTCGATGGATGTTTTCTTCAGCGAGTTCCGTTGTCAGAGTCAGAAGTTCCTATTCACAGTCGACCACTATTCAGATTTCTTTGAGGTAGATATCCTAAAGGGTCTGACGCCAGGATCAGTTATAACAACCTGCAGCAGAAATTTCCGCTCGACATGGAAAACCACAAACTATGATGTTGAAGGACATGTTCGCTCATCACCATGAGACACCAAGAATGCACATTAATGTTTTTTGCTAGAATGATAGAAATGAAGAGAAAGTATTGAAAGTTCCGTCAGTGTATGGCAGGTAGGAAATGAAACAGATGTTTGAAAGTGAGCGAAAAGGCATGTGTCCGGTGGTACTCGAACCATGGACGTCAATTTTTGCCTAACATCCCACTGTGGGGTAGGTTGTAGCACGGCCCAAGTCCGCCACTTCAACAGGCCTGTTGAAGGCAGTGGTGCCAGTTTTGGGTTTACCAAATCAACCTAACGCAGCGCCACGTGTGTGCAGTCACCGAAGTCCAACGAGTGTTCGAATGCAGAATCCAGGGCCGAATCCAGTTCATTGAAGAGTCGTCCGAAACGAGTTTGTCGTGTTTCAGAGAAGTTGAAGGATCATGTTGTTGAGTACAAGTAAGTTTCTTGAAACATGGAGGATGTTGCAGTATGAAAAATTTAAAGGGAGCCGTGGATACATCGTGAATTTCGTGAAACGACACAACATCAGGTTTCTGAAAAATACGAGAGAGAAACTCAACAATGCTGCAACTGTTGATACGTGCATTGGACATTTTGCAACCATCGTTAGGAATGTATCTTCCAGCAAGATTTTCAACGCGGACGACAGCGGGCTGTTTTTTAAATGCACTCCTTCGTCAACATTTGTCACAATGGACGAACAGGAAGCAAGGGGAACAAGGAGCGTGTGACATTTATGCCTTGTTCAAATGCCGATGGTTCGTTCAAACTTCCGCTTATGATGATTGGAAAGTCAAAACGACCAAGAGCATTGAAGAACATCTATGAGCTGCCCGTATAGCAGTTGTTTAAGGAGTGGTTTTCAAGGAGTTCGTTTCTAAGGTCACGGCATTTTTGGAAGGTGCTAAACTGCCGGTGTGGGCTGTCTTAGTGCTGGACAACTGTACCGGACATTGCAGCGCCGATGAACTTAGAACTGTAGATGGAACAATCTCTACGATCTTCCTACCACCAAACACAACAGCCTTGTTGCAGTCAATGGACCAGAACGTCATCTAGATGGTCAAGTCCAACTACAAGCAAAAGCTTATGCGCGAGCTTCTTGGACGCCAAGGAGAATTCGACGACATGGTCAAGAAAATCAACATTAAGGATGCTATGTTTTGGGTAGTTGAGGCTTGGGACGAGGTACCGGCTGATTCCATTGGCAAATCATGGAAAATGCTGTACACAAAACCAGAATTCGATGATCAAAATGACATCCCGTTGGCGGTTGTACGAGAACGCTTGTTATCGATTAAGCAGAAATTGATGGACCAGGACAATACCATACACGGAGTGGACATGGAGTTCGACGTCTTGAACAACGATGATATTGTGACCATCGTTTTGTACCCAAACACATCATTCTACGATGGTGAAAATTCAGTTGCAATTGTTGAAAAATCAAGTGCTTCACCAGTTTTGGAACAACACCAGATTGATGTGGATGACGTTACTAATCTGAATTGTATTTCAAATGAAGTAGCTTTATCGGGAATCGATCAAGTAATTGCTTGGGCAGAGGAAAACGGACTTCCATTAGAAAGGCCATTCCTGCTACGAGAAGTACGTGGAAATGTTCTAGAGAAAATAATTTGTTCACAGAGAGTTTGATTTATTTCTCTTGCGTTGTTACTGAATGCATGAATTTGTTTTTATCCTTTAATAAACAATTAGTTACTTTGAAAATTTTACTAGTTTTATTAACCACGAATGTAATTACAAAGGTTCTGCGATGACAATGTAGCGAATGGGGATATCAACAAGATCACGTTGAAACATTTCCTCCATCCCTATCCCGAGCCCTCCTCTTTATTGCTACGAACATATTTGTTCAAATGATCAAAAATATTGAAATACATATCCCATCAATTTATAGTTTTGACGGTATACAACTAATAACCAAGTCTAAATATATTCAGCCCCTCCTATTCCTACCCAACAAACATCGGTGAACTAGAGCTTGTTCAAACAAATTTGGAGAAGCTATTCAGCTATTCTAGAAGAAACAGCTGAATAGCTTCTCCAAAATTTCCTTGAACATGCTCTAATTGAACACCGATGTTTGTTGGGTAGCATTCATGTTTCATCAAATTATCATATTTCGAATGCAAATTAAATATATATACTCATTGGAATTAATGAATTTGACATACACTACAGTAAATCGAGTTTTATCATACGAAACAAGCCTTCCAGCCCTCTCCTTCTAGCTACGTCGAATAGTGTGAAAATATTCCTGCTATATATTACTATGCATACTCAATTATTTCGAATTTTGCATGAAAATTAAAAAAAAAATCGTAACAAAAATACTCCGGATAATCGAGTCTAAAACTCCGGATAATCGAATCGAGTCCGACCTGTATTCATCAACAGTTGAAAAAAAATAGCTAAATGCTTCAAATGATTCGAACTATTATTATCACGCCAATTGATATTAAAGTCACCAGTCAATATATTTAATTTACTCAGATCAAGAAATACCTCAAGCCAGTCCTCTAAAATTCCAATGAAACGCTGGCCACTAGAACTGGGAGAATGATACAAAACACCATAATTACCCATCTTCATCCTACGTACAACTGTTATGCCCAAGAACCAGTACAGTATACCAGGAAATTGAAGCTTGTTACTAGCTTCGTCTAAGAGTGAATTGCGGCAAAACCCGCCAGTATCACACCTCTTTCAATGCCTTCAAATAAACGTACTACGATGTGGCTATATAAAGAAAGCAGATTGTGAAACTACCACGCGGTCTTTTGCATGAGATTAGCCTTCTCACCTACGACAAGGTGACAGCCATGATCTTCGAGAGGATATCAACACTAATGCAATAAAACAATAAACAAACCGTGTGAGTATTTCACATTGGATGACGGAATAGAGAAAAGATATGATTAGTGAATTTTTGGAGGACGAGTCTAAAGCTGTCAAAAAAGAAGTGAAACAGCAAATAGCGTCAAGGCCGCTTTGGAACAAAGCGATCCAGCTCTAGGTGGCTGTTTCGATTTGGCAGTCGGTAAGCGCGCATGTGATTGAGAATATAAGCGGTTTTTTGAGAGTTTCAAACATATAATAAAATCAAGTGATTTTAATCACACACAGATATTCGAGAAGATTTACTTTTATTTTAAGTTAAATTTAAGTGAATAATTAATTAGGACAAGAGAAAAAGCTATAGTTAAGTTTTGGTGAGATTTGCCCATGTAAGGCAAAAAATACGCCATAGCAATAGTGAGGTCACATACCGAAAAAAAAGAAAATGGCGATGCCGGAGAGAGAAAATCAGTTAGAATAGGATGGCTACACCAACAACAAACAAAAACAGTTCTCCTGGAGAGGGCGCAAAAGTTGACTACCAATACGAACTTGGCGACCAGGGTCCTTGGTAGAACTAATCGATACAGAGAATGGAACTATTAGAATCAATAAACTTACGCTAGCAAACATTCTGCGGAAGATGTGATTGTACAAGGTCCACGTTATGGATTTGAAAAACATCGGACGAAACAAAATAATGGTTTACCTAAATAACTATCAAATAGCGAATCGCCTAACGAACGATGATGAACTGAAATCTCGGAACTATCGGACATACATCCCAAGACATCTGATATCTGTCACAGGCGTAATCGCTGGGGTTCCATTTGACATTACCGGGGAGGAAATACTAGAAGGCGTAAGATATGAATATCCGATAATGCAGGTGTATAGAATGCATCGATATTTCAACAACAAAAAAGAACCATCACAACGAATGAGTGTAACGTTCAGAGCTTCGAACCTACCAGACTTTGTGAACATTTTCTGCTATTCAATTAGAGTAAGAGCTTTTTACTGTAAAGCTGTTCTATACCTAAATTGTCTAAGATATAATCATAAACAAGAAAATTACAGAAGCAAACGTAAATGCCTGCGGTGTACAAGAATACACGAAAACGACGAACAATATGAAAACTGTCAACAACAAAAACGATGCTTGCACTGCAGAAAGGAACACGATAAGACTGACCAAACATGTCCGGAACGAACACGCCAAAATAATGTACAACCGATACTTGCAAGAACTAGTCTAACAGCGATAGAAGTTATCGAACAATTTCCGATTCACACTCAAAATTATTATGCAGCAATAGCAGAAACTGCCCAAGACCCAACACCAGCAGAATCTTTTGCAGAAATAATAGCCGGAAACTTCAAAACACGCATCAGCAATCCACGTCGCAAGCGAGTAGGAGACAACCAGACATCACACGGTGATTCTAGTAATATTGGAGATCAGGTTGTATTGGTAAAGGAAAAGAAACAAAAAGTTGTAACGGACGGACATCATAATGGTATTTCACTCTTCAACAAGTACAAAACAACAGAAGCGGGGCAATGGAAGTCAAAACTATGAATTGCGCAACGAGAACAACTTCAGATGCATGATCAGCCCACCCCTTCATCGAACAAGTGAACTTCGGAAATTGTAGATGAACAAATGGAAAGCGAAGAATTCTCCACGCTCGTCACAAATATGATACACAAAGGTATGGTTAACGCTAGATGTTTGGAATTAAATGAGAATAACAACCAAATAACAAAGAATAATTATGTAATAACAACAAGATATAATAATAGTAATATCCTTATAAAACGAAAATATTGCAGTCTAATGTACAAGCTTTAGGAAAAACAAGGAAGAAATAACAAGAAAACTTAACGAAGACGACTTTGACATAACGGTTTTGTCGTAGACGTGGTATAAAATGGAAGAAGAAACAACTAGAGCATACAATGTGGGCGGATATCACAAAGTTATACGGAGGAGTAGGAATTTACATCCGGAATAATTATAACTTCAAAGAAATAAAAATTGTGACCCAACCAGATCAAACACAAATTAATGCGATGAAGGTATTACGGCTGAACTTAGTAATAGCAGGGTAATTCATTGCGCCATCTACAACAAGTACAAAGCTGAAACAGGCATTAATTCGATTATAACACAATTGAATCTGTTTCCTTGTAGAAGACCTAAATTGTCATCACTTAGCTTGGGGAGATGAAAAACCTGAAAGGAAGATTGATGATAGACGCCATGAATGATTCAGATTTGAGACTTTTGAACAGCGGAGCAAAAACTTTTATGCCATTGGTTATAAGAAGAAAAGCAACAGCCATAGACGTCACATGTTGTTCAGCGAGGCTATTTGTTGATCTTACTTGACACAACAAAAATGACACAACAAATGTCACAACAGTGAAGTGCAAACAATCCTCAAGCAAAACAAGAGAAAGAGCAGATATACACCGAAAGTTTGGTGGAACAAACACGTAGAGGAAGCACGGAAAAATAAAAAGGAAGCCATTAGAAGGTTCAATCTCGAAAGTACCATCGAAAATGCATTAACGGTAGGAAAAACAAAAGCGATATTTCTGCGGCGAGAAAAAGAAGGATTTCGTCAACAAATTGAAGATTTGGCAACATCTATCGACCCACAAACTAGTTCGACTATATTATGGGACAAAATAGGTAGAATCACCGGTAAAAGATACAGTAGGAAAATCAATAATCCAATCCAAGAAGACGTCCAACTTGCTGAAAAAATCTTGGACACACATTTTGGAAAAAAAAAAAAACGATGTAGATGCTTTAGAACCAATGTCTTATGGATCTGTATGCCGATACAATATCATGCACGTAGAATCCTGGTACAGAATTCTCGAAAAAATGACAAATCAGCTCCAGCTGACGACAAACTAACTTACGGTATGTTGAAAAAGTTGAAACCGGAAGTAAGAGATATGGTTATAAGACAAATAAACGAAATGTTTATTTCCGGCACATTAACGTCCTCCCTTAAAGAAATACGAGTTGTTGCTATCCCAAAATACGGTAAAGACCGATCTCTCTGATTCATACCATTACAAAACTAACAAATAATATGGTCCTAGAACGAATCCAATCTCACTTAGAGAAAAAAAAGATACTACTTAAATTAACTTTCGGCTTTCGGAAAAATTTGACAACGTCGACCTGCTTGAATTTCGTTGTAAACACCATCAAACAAAATAAAAGACAAGGATTAATTACGGCAACGGTTTTCATTGACCTAACTAATGCATAAAATTCGGTGAATGAAGATATTCTAGAGAAAGAGATGTGTTATCTACAATTCCCACGAGAGATCATTGTATGGGTGAGTTCATTTATGCGAAACAGAAAGATATCAATGCAAGTTGGTAACCATACAGTGTCAAGAATAATAAGTAACGGTCTATCACAAGGTGATGTTATGTCACCCACCCTCTTCAATATCTACACAAGCAGTCTGCATTCTTTAACCGAAGGAGGAGTGATATTGGTCCAATTTGCTGATGATTTTTCACTATTAGGGAAAGGAAAAAACATTGAAGAAATGCGTGCAAAAACACAACAGGTACTAAATGAGTTTAACGACAAGACAAAGCAGCTGTGCTTCGAGATCAATCCAAATAAAAATTAAGTAATATTTTTTCATGGAGGAAATAACACCTTTACAATAAATCTAGACAACGTAACGTAAGAGACAGTTAAAAGCTTTAAATATCTGGGAATATATATAGATCGATTTCTTAATTTGGGTGAACACAGCCTGTCAGAAGAAGGATTAAAGAACGACTGAAAATGCTAAAAAATATTTCATCCGTTAGCCATTGTGGACACCCCCAGACAATGGGATTTCTTTACACAGCCCTAATTCGTAATCTCCTTGATTATGGATCATCGGTTGTGAATAATACCAGCATGACTAACAAGAAAACTATACAGGTTGTTGTGAACAGCTGTTTAGCAGAGTAACGGGTTTTAGCAGAACTACCCCGTTAAACACGCTGTTGGCAATCGCAGCACAAAATCCATATGAATTCCATAGCAAATTTGTTACATTTAAAGATACAATGGAGAACTTGAAAAAAATTCTGACATGGAAAAATTATACCTTGACAATATTGCTATCTTTAAGATCATTAGTCCAATAAAATATGTGTCAACTAATAGCGAAGTCATTATCAACACAAATATTGGCATGAAACTGAAAAAAAGAAAACGTGAGCACGAAAGTTTTGAAACAAATGGTGCTATGTTTGCTAAATGGAATATATAAGGATCACATGAAAATTTACACCGATGCATCGAAATGTGGAAATATTTGCGGAGTAGGAATAAATATAGCGGCGAGGAACAGGGAGAATATCTTTGAAGCTGAACCAATAAACATCAATCATGACAGCAGAAATTATAGCAATCAGTATCGCGATTATTTAAAGAAGCCAAAAGAGTAGATCTTCAAAATGTTGTGATACTCACCGATTCTTTGACATCGTGCATGTTATTGGAAAACTGTAAAAGGATGGAATGGAGACGCACCCTCGTGGACGACATACTTCAGGATTGTCATGAAAGAAGCATAGAAATACAATGGATACCCAGTCACATAAATCTGGAAGGTAACGATATCGCAGATCTACTAGCAAAAAATGGAACAAACTTAGACGAATCAATTGATCATCAAATTTTGCTGAAAGATGCATATTTGTATTTCGATAAACAAAAAATGGAAAGTAGGTACTAAAAAGGGCAGACATATTGTGCCTTACAAGAGGTATTCCTAGAAAAACCGTGGGACTATAACAAGCATTTGGACAACATCGAAACGAGAACTTTGAACCGAATTATGGCTGGAAACGATTTCAGTAAATTCTGGTTGTATAAAATGAAGATCAGCACAGACCCGAACTACGAAATATGCAATGAGCCAGAAACAGCGGAACGCTGCATTGTGTACGCTTCAATCTCACACGAATGAACTTTTCCTTCGACTGCAAATTTAAAAATATAACTGAACTATTAAAAACTAACGAAATAAACACATTCAAAGAAGTCACTGAGTTCCTAAAGCAAACGAACAATGTAATATAAACAAAAATAATAACAAAAACCAGTGGAACATAATTCCAAAACGACTGCGGGCAACTCGCCGGCTGAAAAAAGAATAGCTTATTTTCAATGGGGTGGGCTGTCAAATCAACGTTAAAAAAAATAGATGGATATATGCTCGCTGTCACCTATCCAGAGTGGAGAATACATCCACAAACAGAGAAGAGAATAGAAGAAGAAGAAGAAGCTCTTGGTGGAGAGAGACGTCCTACTGGATAATTCAAGGGATGGAGGAAGTAGTCCATTTTAGTTCCATTAATATAATCCAATCTTGAGAAGAATTGATTTCAATTAAGAAAAGCTGGCAACCACCAAACAATGTTATCCCGGATAAAAATAACCATACAATTACAATAAAATAATATAAAGTAACATTTAAATCTCTTGCCGACCATGAATCTTATTGTTCATGTATCAGATGAATGAAAAATGAATATTGTCATTACAATAGATCTAATATGCTAGAATTTTCAACAAATGTGAAACAATAAAATCAATGGTTATTGAGTCAAATTTGTTCAGAAAAAAACGATGTTTTCTAAAGTTAAGATACATAACAACCCTCTGATTCTATTGTCGATGTCGCAATTTACATTAGATTCTATTGTGGAAACAATAACTTTTTTTTTCATCTTATCGTCATGAACAATATAGTCAATTTTACTTACAATTGATTCTATCGTATGGTTACAATACATTTAATTGTAAATTTATAAGAATTTTTTTTACAGGATTCCATCGCTCTCATCTGTTCATTCCAATTCTTATCAGGATCAGTTTTAAACCTGATATGTAAAACACTTACGTCATAAATCAATGCTTCAAGGACGTTGATTTCAATCAGACAGTAATCTCCATTATTCCGTAACTTATCGTTCAAGCTGAAATCCTCACCCACACACTCACACAACGCAAGCATGCAATTAACGCAAATTACAGATAAACAATTTATTGTGAGTCGTCATCGTCTTGCAGCATCACATTTTAATCGAGACTATTTCTATTCAAGGGCATCGTCACCGCAAGGTTTTTAATTACTATCTGACGTATTTAGCTGTTTTTATTTAATACCTCGTAACGCTTTGTACCAAGTTGTACAATACCAGTAAAAAGCTCCGCCTCCACTCAGCTTGGATGGCTTTTTGCTTGCTAACGGCTTTTATCACACCAACCGTGTGGCGCTTAGGTTTTTATTCGAATTGTTTTCACAGATTGACCAAACTCAACTCTGACCGGTCCAACTCGTTCGGTCAGCCGACACTGGAATTCAGTTACAATCAACCCATAGACATGACGATAACTACCGTGGCGAAAGGGTATTAATTTGGATCTTCTGTTTTTCTCGACTGTTTTCAGCCGAATTCTCAGGTGCTCAATGATGGATCGTTCAAATTGGCCGCCAAGACGAGTTTTTCCTGCACCGGCCGAGCGGCTGGATACTACGCGGACGTTGAAACCGGCTGCCAGGTGGGATATTTGAATGTTTTTGATTGATTTCGAAGCGGATGATAATAGGATTGTTCTTCACGGTAGATTTACCACATGTGTGACGGATTGGGACGCCAGTTCAGCTATTCTTGTCCCAACACGACGCTTTTTCAACAGAGAATGCTAATCTGTGACCACTGGTACATGGTCAACTGTTCCAAGGCGGAAAGCAACTACGCTGCGAATTTGCTCATTGGTGACATCTCAATATGACGTTTTGCTTTAGCTTGTTCACGAAGAGCTAAATTTGATATTTTATTTTTAGGCCAGAGAGATAAACCCTTCGTAGCGGAGGATGAGAACGAAGTCCGGACCCCTCGACCGGATCTGCTGGATCGACCTTATTCAGCAGGATTTCACATGGACTCGTTGAAGTATAACTTCTTCAAGGTCTGTTAAAATCGATGGTCTTCAAGATGCACTGGGCTTTATTCGAATTTTTATTTTTCAGACTAACACTCCTGCACCACAGAATGCCATTTCAGCTAAGGGCAAGAATCCAGTGAAAACTCAAACCATCAAACCTAGGCCGACGACGAGTGAAATATTCGAAGAAAGTGCCAGCAATCACGGTTTGCCAATCCACTGGGGCACCCGATATGCCAAGGAAGATGACGACAAGGAACAAAAGGATGTCAAGCAGGAACTGGACACCCCGTTAAGTACTGCCATACCGTTGAGCACCGAAGAAGAACTATTGCAAAGCAGCAAGACCAATGGAAGGCGTGGTGTCAACACGGACGAACGAAAGGATGAGAGTAGAAATAACGTGCGGGTTGTTGCTAACGAAAACCGAACCAACAAAGTTACGGAATCAACCACCATCAACAATCAGGTCACCGTCAAACCTCCATCAATCCGGTACGAACCTCCCTTTACCCCAGAAGAGGAACTCAAACGAGACCCCAACAGCAAGGAGTCCCTGGGAGCAGGATTTAAACCATTCGAATCCATCCTAAATTTCAACAAGAAAGGCAACCGAAAGGACTACGATTTCTCGAATTTCTTCGGACGAAATGAAAGCATTAGAAATACGCCTCCAACGAATACACCGAGAGTAACTGCCTCCACTACAACCACCACTTCCAGGACCTTCCCTTCAAGTACTGCAAGATATTCCAGCAGCTCATCGGCGACTCCATCCCGACCAACGACCAGATTTACAACAACTCCCCGTCAACCCGGATTTGTAACATCTCCAAGCACAACGATCAAACCAATCTCCATTTTAATATCAGATCTCCAACCACCTCAACTAAACCCAGTTCAGTTTACCCCAAGAACCGGTGCTACCTCCCGGCCAGTATTAACAACCAGCACAACCGCAAGGCCTTCTCCACCTATAACATCAACCACAACCACAACAACAACCCAAAAACCACCGTCCTTCTCAGACCCAAGACTTTCGAATCGTCCTCCTACCACGATTCAGTTCAATGCTCCCGCAGCAACAGCTGGTCTATTCGAAAACCGTTTTGCTTTCCAGCGACCTGCAGTGGTGTCCAGCGTTCCGGTACCATCTCCAGACATTCTTCCGCCATTCCAGAATGTCGCTGATTTCGATAAAATCAAAAACCGTTTCGTCAGCCAACCGGTCTTCACACGTCAACCCATCAGCAACGAGCCATCAGCTGGCCCTATCAAATCCGGAATCGACAAACTTACAAACGTACCCCAAATTCAAGTACGCAACGACAACCTCCCCCGTCCATTCAGCGTTCCAACCCCTGCCAACGATCTGCTCCCCCCGAAGAAGGAATACGTATTCTATGACGACGCTACCACCAAGGGGCCACCAATCTACTATCAATGGAAATGGTCCATCCCGTCCTTTGGCCTTGAACCCCCACTGGATGCTCCGCTGACCGACGAAGATAAGCTTCTTACTCAACTGAATCCAGCATCCCACGATTCACCCGACTCGAACCGGGAACACAATCAGACAGCTCGTTCCATTTCATCTGAAACCGGAAATCCAGGCGAGAACCCTTTGCCCGGCAACACCATTCCGGAAGTCGTTAAGCCCAAGATCCAAGTACCGACGCACAACTATCTAGAGCTACGCAAGCAACTCGCTATCCCGGATTTCACCTTCCCTCTGGAGAGTGCCGGCACTGCCCAAAGCACGTACGAACACGAAGGAGCCGTCAACTCTTTCCAGATCAAAATCCCAGCCTATGCCCGGAGTGATGACGACAGCACGGCTTGGTACGGAGAAAACGCCAAGTGTCCCGAATGCCATCCATCTTTTGTAAGGCCTGGAACCTGCGAACCGTGTGTCAAAATTCGAAGATAAAAAAAACCTTCCAGAGATCTGCCGTAACACTAAATTCCTTGTTTCCCCTTTCTTATTAGGATTGTTGTTGGTAAGCTAGCTAAGAAAAAACGAAATATCCCATGACCTTATTCCTAGTCCCTTGGTCCTAGTTAATCCCCTACTCCAGAGCTGATGCATTCAAGTATTTTAGGTAGATAAGAGATTCGACGCACTAATCCACGCCCTACATCGGGAACACGAGAAGATCATTCCGCAGATCATGGTCTCTTTCAACACTCGCTAATTTATTATTAACTCAACCTGCATCGGGAGCAACTCCCAAGTCTTCATCCGTGCTCATTAAATAGCACCATCACGAAACTAGACTCCTAAATAACCGACAGTTGAAATCTTCACATCTCAACAACAGCTTGAAAGGGAAGAGACCATGACTATCTCCGGAATGATCTATCCAGAGATTACGATGAATTGTACATACACCGCCGCCAAGAAAACGAATTGAAGGAAAATAAATGTGTGTTGATAATTTTAATTGCCAAATTGTTGTTATTTTTGTTGACTAAAGATGATAGAAGAAAATCCCTGGAACCCATCGCACCAGTTCACGGATGGAAGCCTCCGGAGTACAGTAGATAGCTAGTCGATGATGATTTCCGAGGTTGATATCTTCAATGAGGGCAGTTCTTCGCCGTCCTGAATAGCAAACCGAGCGTTCTTCCCCATCAACGTAGATCTGGGAAATCAGGGAAATAATATTGAGAAAATTCGGGTGGGCTCACATCAGTGTAACGAACCTTAAAACCATTAATGTGCTTGAGATACTGCGGAGCAACTTCCCAGTGGATCATCAACTGGTTGGGACCAACCGGATGGCACGAATAGATTTCCGCTGGACAAATGAACTGCATCCCGATTTCATCAGCAAACGAGCACTGGTAGCTCAACGCCAGGTCGCAGAGTTCTCCCCGTTTGGATTTCTGTCCGTCTTGAACTGATATTTCATCCAAGTCATGGCAGAGCTTCCTCGAAAGTTTACGCTGCTTTTTTGCTGTCGATCCTCGACAAATGATTGAAGCATCCGTTGGTCGATGGCTCTGTTCGGCTTCACTCCAGGATTCCTGGGGACTTGTCTGAACGAAGCTAGATAGTCTTTGTTGTTGTTGTTGTGAGATCGTAGAACTTCGGAGCGTTTCGGAGGAATCTTTTGACGTGAGTATTTCACTGGCTGTGCCGGTAGAGCCAATAGTTGTTCTACGGCTATTATCTGTTTGGAGCTTTTCGGTATCAGAACTGCTTGGTCGCTCACTCTCTATTGGTTGAATATCCAAATTCTCTGTTGAAGATACTTTTTCAAGTGGCTCTGCAATACGCGATATTGGATAAGGATCAACAGTTGATTCTCGAAGATCATCCAAGTGAGACTGGTTCATTATAGAATCACTCAACCTTGTATGTGGTAACTGTTCTTCCAAACTAGTTCTATTGAGCATAATTCCGGCTTCTACAGTTTCTGAAGGATCAACTGTCGAGCTTCGTCGCGTTTTATGAATAACTGATTCTTTTGAACTTGTTAACAATTGCTCTTCAATATTCTTCACGGTTGATTCTTCGAAGCTCAGCGTTCGTGTATCTCGCCTGATATCAGATCCAGGGCTTAAATCCAATTGCGGTTGTTCGTCCACTGGTTTATTGGATGTTTCAACGTCCACCGAAATTTTAGGTGATAATTCATCTTCTGAATCCTGAATAGGACCAACCGTTGACCTGAGTGAAGAACTTATTGAAGATTTTCCAGCTACATCTGAAGTTTTATCTACACACTCAGATTTGTCAGGGCTTTCCGTTGCCGAGGGAACTTCTTCGTGAACATCAGATACTTCCGAGGACTTGCTTTCATCCGTATCTGAAATAATGTTTACCGTTACCGAGAGACAACTTTCGATTTCTTCCAGGGTAGGTGCAGACGGTTCCACAATCATCAGGGAGGAGTTGGTTTGACATGACTCAGAGGTAACTGACTGGAAGCCAGTTACTAAGCCAACGCATGGTTGTTCCATTGGCTTAACATTTGAACGAATTATATCACAAAGATCCTTCAGCTGTTGTTTCATCTCTTTTAGTTCATTTTCGATGCCATCAAGTCGTGTTGTTTCGCTCTGAAATTGAAAATATGATAATTCTCTAATCAAATGATGTATCAGCTGGCTTATTTTAATTTAAATATTTTTGATCGGATTACGTATTACGCGATGAAGTTCTATTAATGTGATGCCTAATAAAAATTTCATTTTTCAAAATATATCTACATAGGGTAACGGGATGTAATGTTAGCCTAGCTCCAAATTTGCCGAAATTGAAACTATAAACCGAATAATACAGTCAAGTTGAACAGAAAATATCACACGTTATAAACTAACAGGTCATAGGGCAAAATAACAAGGATTTAACATGAAAACCATAGACCCAATGTTAGGAACACATTTTTAACTAGGTTCCCAAATATGGCCTGTTGTATGGAAAGCGTAGTAAAAATGTTGTTATTGTTAACATTTACAATGAAAATGCCTGAGTTTTGGTGGAATGTTTTTCGTATGGCTCATCTAAACACAAACCAAAGGAACAAAATCTGTTTAGAGTAAATTATAATGTTTTGATTTCCGAATGGCCGCTAAATTATATGTAAAAGTCACTGAAGTATTTCTTAGTATCCTAGAGGGTTTGAGCTGTTAAGTGGAATACCTGTAACTAGAAATTAGAAGAAAAATTAGTATCTTCCATTTAATTCCAACTATCTTTGCTTATCTTCGACAGATAAATACGCGTATTTCGTCTACAATGTGCAGACTTCTTCAGTGTCTCGTACTAATAACTCTTAGTAGTTTAAGTAAAGTTTGATTTGTGAAATTGTTTGTTGGGTAGAGCGAATACAGCTGGCAATGCGTTGAATCTGAAAATCAGAAAAGAAATCGTACGTAGGCAACATCTAAGAACAAATCTATCGAATGGGACGAACTTGCATCCACAGATTCCAAATTCTTCAATATAAAACGTTCTTCTTTCAATAAGCCTCTCAAATCATTGGCCATTTTCACTAATAGTCAATGTTCAGAGTACACAGTTTCAATATCGCGAGCAAAGTTCAAAAGCTCACTCACACAAGAACTTCACACTGCACTATATTTCACTTCACTGTGTAACCGTAATCGAATTATCAACTCGACGTCCTATGTGATCCGATTGACAGAGACAGGGAGAGCAAAGCAAAACAAACTACAGCAGCAAAGAGATACCACCAAACGTAAACCAACAAAACACTTAGACCAACGGTAAAATAAACACAGAGGCTAAATGTTGTATACTATTCCCGTATGAGATGGTAGTGGTATTTCATTAGGAAAACAAGGCAATTCATCTCAACGTTTGAGAGCCAACTTGGACCGATCTACATCAACAGTACGAATGCCGCTGGAGTCACTTACAAAATGGGACAGTGGTTTATTTGTTCCAAGATAGGGTGGCCCGACGAGCATGGCGAACGAATCATTTGGAGCACAAATAAATATTTGATTGGATGTCTTTATTAAAGAGACTTTCAGCCGGAGGCTGGTTCGTCTTTTACAAATAAATATGTACCTCTCCATCGACCCATCTTACCCGGCGAACCACGACTTCTCATGCTCTCTCGATCACTCGCGCGACGGCAACACAATTGCGATGCAATAGGCAACCAAAACAATAGACAGAGACGCCTGATAACAAAATATTACGGAGCAACGCTACAACACAACCGATTCAACCGGTATATCTGAAGATCTGCGCAAGCTTATTAAAAAAGGACATATAGATACTATGGGTAACAATTACCTGTCTTGTTCCACGTCCTTGAGAGCACTTACTACCTCACGAGTTGCCTATAACCAACTCCACAGGCGTCCGTAAAGCCTCTGGTACTCCAATTTATCTCCATGCCCAACCGAAGCACCACTACTTAAAAAGATTTGAAAAATTGAGAGATATTGGATATTGTCTTCAAAATTTGGTAGAAATAAATTATTTGTTGCCGGAAAGGAAACAAAATTAAGAACAAAGATATAAGTAGAATCCTTGTATAAAAAACGCTTGTATAGTTGCGATATGTTTGATGTCCTATTAACCCTCTCCCTTCATGGTAGCACAGATGATCCACAACTTTATGGACGTAATCATGTTTTTCCATGTACAATTTAATAATCAGTATTCGTTTCAGCGATTTCGCCGGCTCATTTGGTTTGTTCATATGTGTTCTTTAAAATCCAGCAAACTATTGTAAAACAACTAAATACTTTTGGTTTTAAACAAACGTTTTTCAATTAATTCGATTAAAAACAACAACGACATAACAACAATTGCTCCAGTATTTCTCCAAAATAAGCAATTTTTGCATCACAAAACTACTAGAAACCTTCTGGGAAACTACCGCTAAATGCACGCGCTTTCAGGAGACAGAAAAATATTAAATTTGCAAAAGTCGTCTAAGCTCCTAAAGTATAAAACACCGGTAACGGTATGCACGGAAAGTAATAATTATCTAAAATGCATTGCAATGCATAAAATATATGCATACTTTTTATGCATTGCAGTGATTTAAAAGGAATACAGCGTAGAAAGGGATATATTATATGCTTTTCAGCATTTTCTATTTTCTCCGTGTATGTGTTAAGATCAGGGTTGCCATTGGATTGTGAAAAATATCTGGCATGTCACATATCAAAAATCTGGCAAAATCTGGCAACACACGGATATGTAAAAATTTGGACAAACAGTTGATAAGGGTCCAAGAGGTTTTACAAAAGTTTATAGGCCCTTTACAAATGTTGCCCCAAAATTATTCGTTTTTTGATTCGTATACTCGCAAATTTTAGTAACAGATAAGCGTGGAATTACCCTATTTGAACAGTACCAAATATTTGAAAATTATGTGACCAAATATTTGACGGACTACCTATTCGCACCAAATAGCTACAAATCGTTTTCCTTGGACGAGAACTACACACGACATAGTTACACTTGTTATTTTGCGGAATCCAGCTTCAATATAACAAAGTGACATGAGTACGCAAACGAATCAACAAAATAAACGTCAAAACCGCGTGAAAACGTAATGGGTAAGGATTGTTCACACTTAAGCCTAGTATGCACATAGACTAACTCTAAGACCAGTAGGTCCAATACAAAAACGATTTTTTTCTTGGCTCAGTCAGTACTAGAACATCGGTCCCAAGCTTCATAATGCGCCCCTTATAATGAACTCACACGAACACACTCTCAAATATTCTGTCAAAATAACACAGCAAATCAAAACAAAGGCTCAAATATGTACAGCAAGGTGCTGACTTCAAGGTGTATTTCGGACCAAGGGGTTCTACAACAGTGAATCCATTTCAAATCGCTAGTTGCATATTGATTGTTGGTATGCAGCTGGCCAGTAATTATCACCATTTTTACCGAAGTAATTTTCAGCATGGGTGACATGTAAATTTTCCTTGCGGAATAATCGAACAGAATAGTATTCCGCAAGGAAAACTGACAGCCCCATTTAGATTACAACGGCAGGCGTTACTAACGTTACGAAAACTTCCGTAGTTTGCCCTCCTTTTCAGCTGCATACTAGGTAAGTAATTCCAACAGTAATCGCATTTCTTGACCATTACTTATCCTTTAGTAATGCACACTACTTCTGAGCTGCATACTAGCCTTTATACATCAAGGTTCATTAATCTGTCATTTCCACCACTGAAAATAATATGAGAACATGAAAAGCGTGGATATAAAGACTGGACTCGGAAAAAATTAGACACACAAACTCATTTTAAATCGGATTCTTCTCAAATTATCAGGGATTAAATAAGTATATATTAGCATAATTTTATTTTTGGCCTAATTTATTTATTGAATTTCCTCCCCCAAGCTGAATGCTCGTACATTTCTCTTAACACTGCTCATGAGATCTTGGGCGAGGCTTTGTCCATATTCTTTACACAATTTCTCCCAGTTTTTCTTCAAAGCTTCATGGGTTTTGAATGTTTTTTCGCTTTTCTTCAACTTCTTCTTCAATATCGCCCAAAACTTTTCGTTCGGATGAAGTTCTGGTGTATTTGGCGGGTTCACCTCCTTCGGGACCACATTAATGCGCTTCGCTTCGTACCAATCCATTACAGGCTTGGCGTAATTACACGAAGCGAGATCCGGCCAGAACAGCGTGGGACCACGGAGAAAGCGGAGGAAGGGCAGCAAGCGCTACTGCAAGCATTCCTCTCGATAAATCTGCCCGTTTATGGTGCCGGTTGTAACGAACGACTTGCTGTACCGGCCGCACTCGCAGATCGCCTGCCACAACAGATACTTCTTCGCGAATTTGTCCATCTCTCTCTTCCGGAACTTTTCCGGAACCTCCATGTGGGACGTACCGATAAAAAACTCGAGGTCGGGGGTTTGTTTTGTGTTCGCTTTGATTTATGTCTCGTCGTCCATGAAGAGACAGCCTGGCTTGAACAGTCACTCACGGTACAGCTTCCACGCACACTATTTGGCCACCGTGTTTTGCTTGTCAGTCCGGTTTGGCGCCTTTCTGATCTTAAAACACGTAGCCCAGCCCGCTTCATGGTCTGCTGGACGAACTACTCGGACAAATTGACCTTTTTGGCCACGTCTCTGGTGGAAAGGTTCGGGTTATTCTTAATGTACTGCCTTATCTTCCGCACCTTCTATGGGTATTCCGTTTTCGGTTTTTGGCCGCTTCCAGAGCGCCGCTCGATGGTCTTCGTCTCCTGAAACATCTTCACAACGCGGAACACGGTGGAATGGTGGATTTCAAGCCTTTTGCAGATCGATCTGTGCGACTGACCTGGATTATCGATCACCGCGCCCAAGATTTGCTGGCATAGCTCTTCTTGTTTCGAATGCATCTTGAAAACTACTTGACAAATCGCAATAAAATTTTGCACACATAAACACAGCACTCTAAACAAGTATTACCCTAAATTTCATTAATTTTTACCCACGCGATATAAAAGTCCACCCAAAACAAAGTGTCGCATTTTTTCCGAGTCCAATCTTTAAAATAAGCAGTCACGCAAATCACTTAATGCTATAGTGGAGTTGGATTGAACGACGCTTTTTTTTAATCTGTTCTAATTTCAAAAAGTCTGCCATTTTGCAGGGTTTCTTTTTTTTGTCTTTTTGTCGATAACAAGTCTGGCAGTGCCAGATAAATCTGGCATAATGGCACCCCTGGTTAAGATAAATAAACAAAACAAATAAATAAGATAATAAACTCAAATTTCTCACAATTCAAGTCACTTACGCACCAACACATGAGAAATAATCAGCCAGAGAGCAGCAGCACTGTTTTCATACCACTGAGAAAATATATTTGAACCGTTCCTCTCTCATTCACTGCTTTGGTTGACGTTGTATTCAGGGCAAAAAAATCTCATTCCACTAGCGGGAAGAATACCAACAAGCAGAAGCAAACAAATTTCACACATTGTTTTTATCGGATTTGCACCATTTTCGACAAGATTCTCTACCAAAAACATGAAATCGGCATAGATTGCCTATCCAGGCCCATTATGCTACACTTTTCTCGAAGATTCGAGATACTTTTCACTTGAATAAATCGCAAAACCCGAGGCTAGCAGCCACCCAGCGTTCAACACGTCAACCTGCTCTCCATTTCCGGCTTTTGACAGTTTTTCATTTTCAAAAAATTCACAATTTATGGTGTAAATACTCAAAAATTTAAAAACTGTATTTTGACCCTTGCATGGAAAGGTACCGCATACAACCAAATCGAAGCAATATAAAATATTTAAGCATGTGAATTTATCAACTCTATTTAGTCTTTTTTTACACGGTTCCATACTAAAAGTGGGACGTATCCCCCGTGCAAAAGAAAAACCCTTTGTGTATGGCTTTGGTTGCCATCTAGGTGCAAATGGCGTAGATCGCATATCCGAGAAGAGGGAACAATGTTCATAAAGAGCTTTGGTAGTCATCCGAGAAAATTTGGGAGGAATTTCGTTGAACATTTGAGAAACTTTTGTAGGAGTATAGAGGAATTTCCAAAATATAATGAAAAAAGTTTCAACAGGTTTCCCGAGGAAGTTTTGGAATGTGTCGAAAATTGTGTGAAAGTATTCAATCAATTTTTGGAAATAAAAGTACTCCAAAAACGTTTTCAGCATGATACGAGAGAGTTCATTGAGCAGTTCAAAGAAGTTCTGAGAAACTGCTAAGAAAACGTTTGAATACATATTTTGGAATGTTCCTAGGGGATTTTATAGATTTTATGAGAAATCCATGGTGAGTCTTCCTAGAGAACTTGGGTGAAATTATATGAACTTTGAATTCTGAAAAAGTTCCAGGAAAGCTCCAAGAAGTCCCAAGATCATTTTGGAAATCTTCTGAACAAATTTCCGATTGCTTTTAAGAAACTGTCAGGTTGTTTGAAAAAACCTTCGGGAAATTTTTAGAGAATTTTCAAAATATAAGGATGGCATTTTAAAAAAGTTTTGGAAGCTTTATAGACATTTAAAGTTTAGTGGGGTTTCAAGAGAATATTGCAAAAAAATTCGAATGATCTTTGTAAATTTTGGGATAAATGGATTTTGGTAACAATTTCAGAATGTTTGAAAAGAACTTTCCAACGACGGCGAACTTTCTAGCACATTTTGTGAAGTTTCGAAGGAAATGAGAGAAGATCTTAGAAAACTTCTGTGGTCTCATGGATTATTTATGAAATTTGAAACTTAAGGAAAGTTTCTTGATTTTTTTTATAAAGTTTCACAAAACTTTTGAATGTAGTAGGGCAACATTTAAGTGGACCTTCAAAAAGTTACAATGGAAATTTGGGAGCGTTTCAAGGAATCTCTTTGAAAAGTTTTGAGGCAAAATTTGGGAAACTAGCAGTTATATAAAAACGTTTTGAATATTTAGAGGAAGGTCTGTGAAAGTTCAGAAGAGAATTGTGATAGGAAATTTTGAGAGGAATTCAAGAAAACTATAGTGAAGTTCAGAAAGAATTTTAGGGAAGTCTAGAAAGCCTTAGTGAGAGTTGCAAGCAAAATTTGAATATAAATTTCAACAAAACATTTTATGAAAAAAAAATCAACCTGACAGAATGACGGCCATATTCCACGAAACCTTACTAGATTGGGTTGGAAACCTCCGATATGGTCTTGTTATATTCTTGCAACTTTAGGTTTGTTGATGACAGTCAACCATGGACAGAACGAAATAAATATAACCGGTAAAGCACTTCTTTCTGGTTATCGGCCCCCAAATCTGTCAAGATCATGTAGCAACTATCTATAGACATAAGGTTCCTTCGGTCCTATGGGTAGGAGGAAAATCTACCTAGAAATGTTTAACGGAACTCATTCTTAGTGGAAAATATCAATGAAGGTGAAATTTACTCAAAATAGTATTTTTACGTAACAGTCCTGATGATGTTGTTTAGGAAGGAAATAATATTTCATCTGAGGCGAAGAATCCTTAAAGAATTTATAAATTTGTTTGGTGAAATGAGTTAAATTTGAAGAGTAATAGAAGAAATTTTGAAATTCGTAAATATGAGGATTAGCCACCACTAGCGTGGCGACATCTGTCGGTTTCAATGGTGGTATTTACTACTTCATTGTGAATCATAAAAAAAATCCCCTCAACCACGTTTGCGCTTGTCAACGGAATCTATAGATATTATAATGTATCTATACTAAGAATAGCTTAACTGTACACTACTTACCTTCAAGTCATCGTTGTTTTGAACACTTTGATTTGCCACTGAGGCAACGCACTGAACTGACTTGACTGCTTGCATCACTTCTGAAAATGTAGAACGTCGGTAATTGGGAACAAGTGTTTTACATCTTTCATCTATACCTTCCACCTCTCCTAAAAATGACTCCTCCTGGCGTTCATCCTCGATCATCTCAACGATATAGTTTTCCTTCAAATTCCTGCTACTTTGATTCGAACTGGACCCTATTTCCTGATCCTTCTCAATTCCAACCGCCGCCAACCGTTCCAAAACCAAGCCCATGGTTTCTCGCATTGGATCCATCGATTCCTGAATATAGTTCTGAATCAGATCAAAATACCTGCTCAATGTTTCCTGTAGCCGAAATTCTCCATCGCCGGTACGTGCGTTAACATCATTGGCATCGCCCAGTTCACTTCCAACTTCCGCCATACAAGATTCCACCATCTCGGGAACCAAATCTCCCAAAACAAACTCATCAGATTCATCCGACAGTCGGCGAACTTCCTTAACGCACTCCACTTCCGATTCCAGCTTTGATTCGTAACGTAAATCGATCATCCTCGCCTCGAAGAACAATCCCAAATTGTGCTTCCAATCGCGGATGTTTCCATTCAGTACTACGTACTGTTCACCCTCTTTGTGTTCCAAGTCCCCAGTAGCCGAATCCAACTGCAGATGGATCGAAACCGTCGATTTGTCTGCCTCTCTCAGCTTCTGCGCCTCGTCAAGTAGCTGGCAGAAGAGGAGCACCATTCGTTGTTTGAGTCCTGGCGTTCTCTCCAACAGTTCCATTCGCGATACCTTCCGTTCCTGGCTGTGGGGAACGTTCAACGATTTCTCCAAAAACAGTCGTAGTTCATCAATCGTGTTGTTCAGTGTCTGACGTTCTTCTTCCAGCTGCTGGGAGATGTCCGACTCGGAGTCTTCGTTGGAATCCGCTGCGTGGATTAGGTGGAACGAAACGGAAGGTTTTCGTGTTAAAGATGAGCTAGGTCCAGGAATTGGATCTGATTCTAGTTTCGGTTCTGCCCAAACAACCGGTTGAGGTTCCTTGTCAAGAAAGGACTTTATGCGGAAGCTCCAACCACCAATGATTTTGATAAGAGATAAGAAAAGGGTTTGAAACATGGTTATGTAAGATACTTCGTGGCCTTCCGGGGGTTCCTCTTCACCGAGAAGATTGTGGATGTGCTGCACTACTTCAGGGAATGCCGCGTCGGATGGGTGACTTTCCAGTTGAAGATGTTCGTCGGTGACGTTGGTCAATCCAGGGCAACTGAAGAGTGAGTGAAGCTCGATATTTTCCGCTGGGATCGTTTTGAGAAGTTCCAATAGCCCTTCTAGGGCGCTCGAGAGAGAAGCTTCGTAATGGACGAGGACGTCTAGAAGGGCTTTGCGAAGAGCGCGAAGAATGGAACCGCCTTCAAATTGAGAATTTTCTTCACAGATCATCTCGTCAAAGTAGGATTTGAGAAGATTCAAATCATCTATGTCTTCGGAGAGGGTGTCGATGATTGGTGCCTTAGGAATATCTTCCAAGATATCTCGGATCTGGTTGATTACCAAAAGCGGATCTTCACTGTCCGAGGGATTCATCAACTGATGGACGACAAAGGGTATTTTTTGGAGTACGTGCTTGTTGGTGAAATCTACCGGGAGATCAACCCGAGGACAATGGAAGACTTGAGCAATGATTGCAGCTAGTGATCTGAGATCTACGTCGTTCAATTCGTTGTTTGTGATAAACCGTTCGATCAATAGCCGAATGTTTTTCACTAGGTCTTGTGGGTCTGCGCTGGAATGAGATTTGATCCAATTTTTGCTAGTAGTCTGTATCACAATTGATCCACCAGTGTAGTTCAGAACACCGATGATTTTACCATTACTTTCTCGTACACTTATACCCGATGCATCACTTTCCAGTTGGTCACTCTTCATCGACTCATCTAGTTCCGTTTTGATCTGTTCTACTCTGTAGCTACGATTCCCATTGGAGTGTGTTTGAATCAACAGCTTTTCACTTGACTCTTGGACAAGGTTCCTATAGAGATCTTTCATTGATTGCACCATTTCAGTGGGGTCTTGATCCAGTGGAAAATTTTGCACGTTCGTCTTTACAACTGCACAAGATGCATTTGGAAAACTCAGCACTCCAACAACACAATCTCCCGATTTGCTGATCGTTATTTCCGGTTCAGTGTGTAGTGTTTTCTCCATGATATCGTCCTGAGCTTGTAGAGAATCTTGAAGGAAACTCCTCAATTGATCCATGGACATCTGTTCTTCGTCCTCACTACCAGAAATACTCCCTGGTTCCTTTTCAATAGATTGAGCCACTAAAACCGCAGATGTATCCTCTGTGCTAAAGTATCCCACAAATGCTTCCGATTTCACTGTATCTGTTTTCTCTTTGGAGAACGTATGAATCACAATCGTGTCATCCGGTTGATAAAGAATCTCTCCCAAGGCACGCTGCAACTTCACCAGAATTGACTCCCTAGAAGTTCCTTGAACCCTTCTCAAAACATCCTCCGTTAGCTCCATCATCTGCTTTGTCGTCTGTTTGTGACTTTCTTGAATTCTCTTCGACCCCGCAGAGTCACTCATAGTCGGGTATTTCAATAGGACAACACTATTTTGGCTATTCAACATTTCATTTACTTCCTTCATACAATCCATCAACTTGTCGTGGCTACGAAATTCCCCTCTAGAAAGTTGCATCAGAACCGTACTCTCCGACTCGATCACCGCTCCGACAGCAAATTCTTGATCTTTACTCGCCACCAGGATTGACTGATTTCTTTCCTTTGGGTCATTGCTCTGTTCGATCACTGGAACCGAAAACACCGGTCGACTTCCCACCTCTTCTAGGTTCATTTCTGACTCACTTTCCTCGGATGCTTCCGTACCCGTCGATAAACTCCACTCGGACTCGGTGTCCACCAATTCTCCATCGAACCGGAACGTTCCATCGTACAGAGTTGGATGCAAGATGCTTGTGGTAAATTCTGGATTTTCTCCGGAATTGGATCCGATTCCGATGCTATGGGTTACAGCTCGCACGTGTCCGTCTTCAAATATATCGATCATCAGGTGGTTTCCATTGCGAGACAATTTCGGAGTACGACGCTTCATTTCGGTTCACTTGAATTTTTGGTAACTTGAACATGTTGAGGGTAAGCTTTAAACTACATTAATAATAAATAGCCAATTTACCTGTGTTAAATTTGGAAAACTACAATTTTGACTGACATTCACCTCGAATGGTTCGAACAATTTGTTCAAGGCTAAATTGATGTTCTCAATTTTCAATACCAAAATTTGTTCCATCAAGCTAGCTCTGGATTTGCGTTTTGAATAATCAAACACAAATTGTCAAAATTCAAAAGTACAGTGCTACATTTTCTTTTACCTTCCAAAATTAAATTTAATACATAATTCAAATCCATCTTCAACTAGGTATCAACGACCCCATTATGGAAAACGATACAATTTCGACCAATTCAAATCAGTTGGAACTGGTATTGGATGTGTACGAAGACGGCACTATCCAGGTGGCTTCCAACACCGACGACCGATTATCGATTGGAACCTTCAACTCCACCAGCAACAGTTTTCCTCACGCCGGTAGCGAGCCATCCATTGAACGGATTTTCGAATCTGACGAAGTAAAGCAACAATCCCTAAAACGGGACGCGGACGTCCTGATGGTGGCCTCCAGCGACGATGAATCGAATGATGAGCCAGAACTGGTTGAACTTTGTCCCTGTCGCTGTGAGGAGTGCCCTAGGAGATGCTACGGGAATCACTCGAGAGGAGAGGAATTGGTCATGTTGGAAGCGAATGTCCTGGTCAAAATTCCAATGAAGCGCAGGAATCTGGAGCGATTGCTGCAAATTGCCAAATGTTGTCAGGAGAAAATGTTACGTTGATTGTTCTGATTATTTCTAACAAATGAACTGCATTATACATGAAAACTTTTAATGTCATTATCTCTTCCTTCATACCCATCGAAAGTTTCTTCAAGATGCTCTTCAATATTTTATCATGCAAGCGAACGGTAAGTCGGACAAAACTGTAAAACGTTGAGCTAACAAACGACCATTCTCTTGTCGTGATAAAACCACAGTTGATTTTGCTTAAGCAGAACTTTTCATATATGGTGCATAACCGTAGGCGTAATAAACTGTCTGTGCCACATGCTGAGAAGCATGAGCTCAGCAAGGATGCCAGTTACACAGATTATTTCTCTATTTAAACAAACATATGACCACCCATCTCATTTAGATTTATTTCTTTATTGCCGTTAATCATATCTAAACCGCTAGTTATAGTATGAGACTTGACTGTTAACTTTAGTGTTGACATTTTTCAAAATGTCATTGAAATATTTCACCATGTTCAGGAGTTTTATCTATTTAGCATTCATATTTGACAGTCGAAGAATAGGTATTGACATTGTTCACTCTTGTTTTGTGTATTACGCTAATGTTTTGTTATTCAGAAAACCTCACTGGGACGCTTTTCCACAGTGACGATTTAAAGTGTGCTTTTGGAAGTTAATAATTAATGTGAACAAGTTTCAATATTTTACTCAAAGATTCCTCAGAAGCAGAGACCGAAATTTTCGCCTACTTGAGAAGAAAAACGTCCTTTTTCACCCGCTTGGAGAAGCAAATGAGAATGTGAGAAGCGAGAGACTATTATACTCTCACAGCAGTTTTCGCGAGAAAAGCAACGGCGATTTAGAATTTTCGGAAAGCATGAGTAGCTGATAAATCGTTTCTTTTTCGGTGAATCCTAGATGCTGATAATTATTTTTCAGTTACTTTTTGACACCTGAAAATGCACCCGTCTTCATGCTTGTTTTATTTTGACATTATAATTCTATAATGATGGTCCATGGCGGTACCAGTGTGCACCAACTTGGCCTTATTTTCGGGTTTTGCTCCTCGTATGCGATCTTAGCATGTTTTCAGTGAAAAATGTGACATGAGAAAAAATGTTCGTTGAATTGTGGAGAGAGATATTTTCGCATATGCAAGCGAGAGGATAATGAATTATCGGCGAAAAATGAGAGATGAAAATGTGAACGGTTTGCTACTCATCGACAACCTGCTTGAGAGAGAATATGGTTTTCACCCAGCTGAGCGAGAATTGCGATCTCTGCTCAGAAGAAAAGTTATTATTTTGTGATTTAGGCTAATTTATGCTTGTCGACACTAAAGTTATTGACAGCTCCATTTCGTTTACATTATACATTCAAAGGTTATGGTAAATCATTCAAACTGTTTCCTAAGTTTCAAGTAGCCTAAGTGGTGAATTTTTAAGAGTCGATGTTTTGTTTTACTATTTGGAGGATTCGCTGAGTGTTGGAAGAATTTTTGAAAACTTCTTTGATATATTTTTAAACCTCTTTAAACTTTGTTATTCCTCTTTGCTAAACATCAGGAAGATTTTTTTACCGATCAAATTTTTCAAACAAGATGGTATGGAAACCATGGAATTGTTATTTCTTCACAAATTTGTGTCCTAGGCGATCCTAGCGATCGATTGGGAAACCCTTTCAACTATATGTTAATAAGATGTCATGAGCAATGAAGAAATGATCTTCATTACTTTTTATTTGATTTTTGAGTAGACTGCTTCTCTGGTTAGTCAGTGATTATCCTTTGAAATTCAGGGAAGCTCTCTCCTGGTATCTGATTTTGTTAACAGAGAGGGGAATTAAGATTCAAACGTAAATTTCTCAATAATTCTCAGCACCCTCACGGTAAGTAGCATCACCATCACGTACGGGAAACGTTATTCCTTGTGTTGGTGGACTTATTTCTTCCCCTCATTGTTTACAGGATCAGATACGTCTGTTTGAAAAAGTAAGGTAAGTTTTTTCCTGATCTCGCTAACCTTCTAAATTTCTATTTAGTCCCATCCTGAACTGCGAGGAAAATTTCTCCAAAACTTTGGGATAGTTATCTCGAGAATCGCTTGGAAAATCTTTTCAAATTTTTCTGTGAGTTTCTGCCTGAGCTTCTAAGAAGTCCTCTTCTTAACTTCAGGGAAGTTGTCGCCTGAACTTCAGGCAAGTTTGTTCTAGAAAATTTCTGAGAAATTCCTGCTTGAACTATTAACAAGTACATTTAATTTATCATGTTTATTGTTGTTGCAGAAGCCCGTAATCAAATATAATGTTTGAATTTGGAAATATTCTTCTTATCAACCTGTTAGGGTTACAGGAGAGGACAGCAATTTCTGCTAGAACCAAAGATGTGAAAAGAAAGTATTGATAGGGCTGTAAGAGCACGGCAGGCTGTGAAAATTGAATAGAAGTAGTTGAAATTGAGAGTAGAACATGTTTAAAAGGTGGCATATGATCGAACACACAATCTCTTACCTAGGTACCCCACTGCTAGGTAAGTAAGCGGAAGGTTACCCCCTTGACAGGCAAAAGAGTGCGCGCTTCATCGTGCTCATATACCGCCAATGGCACAGAACAGTTATAGCGATGTAAAATTTCTATTAACACTTCCTAAATGCAACATGTGACAGAAATCAATTTCTAATTAGAGGTTTTGAAAGACGATAGTTCTTATTTTAACGGTTATGTTTCTCTCGCCGTCATTAACCTAACAACCTCCAAAGATATTATATTCTGAAATCCGATGAAAATTGTGTTTAAACTTTGGCAAATTCTTCTTCAACATTTCTAGGAAAATGTGTAGGAAATTTCTTCCTGAACAACTGAGAAGTCAACTTCTGATATTTTGGTAAGTTTTATCCTGATCTTTGGGAATTTCTTCCTTAAACTACAAGGAAGTACCTCCAATGCTTCTGACAGATTTATTCCTGTTCTTTGGAGACGTTTATTTCTGAACTTCGAGAAATCCTCATTCTGAAGTTCTTAAATGTTCTCTTCCGAACTCTCTAGCACTGCTGGAAAGTTTCAACTAAATTTTTGAGAAGTTTCTTCCGGAACGTAAGCTTTGTAAAAGTCCAGAGTTTTGTGGAACTTTGTTTCTGATTTGTTGAGAAATTATACACACTTTGATTTGTTTTTACAGATATCTGTAAAACTTTACCGAGTCCTTAACAACGGAACGAACGTAATCCGATTTCGGTAATATTTTAAAGTTATCTGTACAAAAATCCCGGAATTCGGTAAAATTTTACCGAAATCCTTTAAATCGGATTACCGTACGTTCAGCTGTTGAGAATCCGGTAAAATTTTACCGGATTTTAATTTTAAAATCTGAGTGTGTAGGTAGTGCCCTTCCTAGTTAGGTTCTTCTTGAATTTCGAAGAAGTTTTTTCCTAAGCTTTAGGAAAGTTACATCTTGATTTGTTAAAACCCTCTGAAAAGTTCAAACTTCTAAGAAGTCCTCTTCTCTTAACTTCTGAAGCACTGTGAATTCCTCTCCTAATTTTTGGGGATGTTTTCTCCTGATTTTCCTGGAAGTATGATCTTGAACTTTGCGGATATTTCGTACTGATGTTTTGGAATATTCCTACTTGAACTAATAAGAAGTGCTCAATAAACTTCTTGAACGTTTCTACCTGATATTCGGAGAAGTTTTTTTTCGAGGAAGACTTTTCCTGAACTTTATCAAGTATTTTCCGGAAGCTCTGGGAAGTCTTTTTTTGATCTCTCAAGGGTGTACCCTAAATTCTGAGTTCTGAGTTTCTAGCTATACTT